>JAUTBQ010174212.1:0-11484 GCA_032361185.1 Lepetodrilus ovalis
CTCTCCCTCTCTCTCTCTCTCTCTCTCTCTCTCTCTCTCTCTCTCTCTCTCTCTCTCTCTCTCTCTCTCTCTCTCATTTCTTAAATGGCGAATAACAACTTTAAATATATTTCAAAGTCTCACGTTTGCTAATTGGGATTTACTACCAAGATTATGCGTGTTAATATTATATATACTCTAAACTTTAATTCAGTTCTATGAACAATCCAAACTATCCTACAAGTCAAGTCGGTTGATTTCGTGAAGGGACAATGTTGAATACATGTTATTGACCAATACAGTTCATTGGCCACAACTTAGCAGGATATTGGATAAAAGATAAAGCTTTACTAGAGGCTTACTAGGACGATGGTTAGAGAATGACAGACTATTTTATCGTGGAATGTATTCTTTCACGATATGTAATAGTCAGCAATCTTTAAACTTTGGCATTTCCAATAAGCTTCTTCTGAGTTATTCCTGATACAGGACACAAGAATGTGATACATGACATGGATTGAAATTCCTACTTAACGTATGTGAGAGAAATAACTATTTTACTGCCACTTTAATTACCATCTCCAATTGACCCCAGGAAGTATAAAGTTTATCTCAATTGACTGAGAGTAGATTCCATTAAGAATGTTATTTTTAAAAAGCATTGGTTTTCTCGTTATTTCTGTTAGTTGATCTGTAAAACGTTCTACGCACTGAAAATTCTTTCATTCGTATGATTAATACATTCTACGTATGTTTATTATAGAAATTTATATTTATCTCACCTTATCTTGACAATTTGAGAAATTAAATTCCAGATAAGATTAAACTTCTAAAGGCGGTCAAGGTTATACGCGTTGGTCGTAAGCATAGACAGCTGATCAAAATAACGGTTGCGACAACGTCGTATACCTAGCGGATAAAGGCAGTACGTTACTGAAATGTTAAATTATGTAAGCCGATAAGAAACACATTGGGAAAAAGACCCCAAAACACGCATAAATACCCAAATCAATTGCAAGAATATGGTTCCCGCGAGCTTCCTTTGGTCGACTCTATCACGTTCTGGAGTTCCTCACCGACAGACAACTGGTCGTATATTGTACAATTAACCAGGTTTCTAATAGAGGTCAGACATGAATGGGATGGTCTTTTGGAACCGTTACTGAGGGTTAAGTATTACTTTTAGCTTTCCAGGCTGGGAGTTGCCGTACCGACGCATTCAGAACCGTGGTCCGATTCTCAATGGTTTGCTGGTTACTTTTCTGCTTACCTGCGTATACTGAAGATAAAAAGAAAGTACACAAACATGTCCAACGTGGAAGTTCTTCAGCAGTTCTTGTCATATATAAACTTATTTAATTAGTATTATAATTATACTTCAAAAGGACCGTCAAATATCTTTTTCGGGAAATTTGCCACCAAATTCTGGAACTCGGCTTGGAGAATATGGCACCTTTCTTTTTCCATAATGTCTCCAACTAAAGAATACCTGGAGATACTAATACTTGTAAATGTTTCATTGTTAGAATAATATAGACCTAAATGCATCTCTTCAAAATGGCTTAATTATTTTTGTTAAGTATGTATTGGTTTGTTGAATTGGTGTTTAAAGAATTCCGCTTTCAAGATGTCTTCGCTTTATAGAGGGAGAATTCCCAGAATATTTCTACTTTTAAACATGTATATTATATTATAAATGCATGCTATTGTGAAACATATAAACTATATTTTATGCGAATTGGTTGAGGAAAACGAACGTTTAGGCATGATGATAAAATTCCATCAGGTTTTGAAAGCATTTTTTTTCTTTTTTTCTGCACAACGATTTGTTATTCCCAATACATAATCGATTTAAATATTAATTCATAAAATAATACGGCAATGATTTAAAGAGCATTCATTTCACATAAAGAATACATATAATCTCGTATACAATACGAATTAATGCTTTGAAAAAAGTGTAGATTTATTTCTGATATTACCTACACTTTCGTAGGTGCATCCCGGTATACACTTAGCACAAAAGAAACCATGTCAACGTGACCGGAAGAGGGGTATAAATATGCCTACTTATTAAATTACAGTGATTGGATTTGGATACATGGATCAAATAGAACTGTACTAATTACTGGTGCTGGTCTCTATCGTTTAATGCCAATGTAAATAACATAATACGTAACCTGCTAGCTTTTAAACACGGCCTATCGAAAAAGGTTTCCAGAAAGTTAACTCATGTAAGTAAAATCAATTCATCTGAACATGTTATAGACATACGAGCACTAGTCCTTTTTATATTGTTTGCAAAGGAGTAGAGATCATATTCTTCTAGTGTCAGGATGTTCCAATCTGTAATAAGAAACTTGAAGGAAGTTTGAATGTTAAATGCATAATATCACAGATATTTATCGTTGTTTTGGATTAGTTCTTAGCTACAATAGCAAAGTGCATTCACTTTGTAACCAGCTGTGATTGTATGCTTTAAACTGTCGTATTCCTGATACTTATATATATATTTTTTTTATTCTTATATTATGTTGTGTGATTATTGTCTGTATAGTGTCTCGTGGGACATTTTATATTGATTTATAAAATATTCTATGTGTATGTACATGATTCATACAATGACACTTTTATTTCTATCTTGTTTGTTGTAAAAGATGCACTTACGATGACACTTCAGTGCATCGTTCCATGAAACTCTTATCTACTACCGAGACCATTGCGCGCTCGTATAACACGTGACATGAGGATAGTTTACGAGAGCGCAGTGGTCTCGTAGTGGATAATAGAGCTTCGTGAAAGGATACTGACGACTTCTCTGGCCACACAGTTTGTAGGAGTTACATTTGCTTAACGCTACGAGCGGTCTGTGGAATGGGACATTCTGGCGTACATATGCACTAAGACTTTCAAGACATGTCTGGTACATATGGAACAAAGATAATTATTTAAATCTGTCCAAACGCGTTCCCTTTAATAAAGATCTTCTTTGGCATTCATGATACCTGGTAATCATTAGTTGTCCTACGTTTTTCCAGGACGATGGTCTGTAAGAAAGGAATCGCAGCCTTTTAGCTAATTCAGTTTGACTTCTTTCCACCAATAAAAGAGAATGGGAACAAAGATGCATTATTAAAATCTCTTTTAACTAGTTTCTTTTCACATCACCTAACTTCAGCATTAGAAAAAGATATTTCAAAGAATCCATGATTAACTAGATGTAGTGGTGATAGTGAAAATAAGATAGAAATGTATGGACTGATTTCTACCAGGTAACTTGGTAAAACTATTCTACATATTTTGTGGAACATTTTACCCAGCCTTCAATTGTCCTAGCCAAAGACATGCAAACATTTCAGAAAGACATATGAATGATTGTTGTCAACAAGATTCAGAATCCAAACATTTCTAAATATCACACTCCTTGAACTCTTAACGTTGGCCATGCCATTCATCTTCATTAACTTTCTAATTACATTAACAGTATTATTAGTTATTAAGTAATAAACCATACTGTACAAATCAGTTATGTTTTGTCAAAAGATGTAAAGTGAGACTTTTACCTTATTTTTACAAGTGGATTTAACATTGTATTGAATATATTATAGCTTTGGTAGGTATGTGTTGAATCATAAGCATTGAGTTTAAATCCTGATGATCATTTTTACCTGAAATTTTGTTTGAAAGCTGTATAAAGTGTATAGTCATATTTCTTGTACTAACAGTATCATCACTGGTTCGTGTGTCTTATCATTAATACAAATCTGTTGAATAGTCTCTCTTGATCCAGTTCTGATATGGTGAACCAAGCTTGTCAAAACCAGGACATAAATATGTACACATTTATTTCAAATGCTAAATGCACTTTAAAACTATTTCAAGAACTTTTAATAGATTGGGCAGTTTAATTAAATATTACATAAAGATATCTCGATTTTATCATTTTAAAATGACTGCATGATGTCCTGTTTGGCTCACCATAACAACATTGTAAAATATCCTGAATGTGTACAATACAAAAATCTGTCAATTTCCAGATATCAATCACACATAGCAGGTCATTTAGAGCAGAGTGCCATTTCCACCAACCAAATTAAAGGAAATTCAACTATTATAGTACATGGAGAAATAACACAAATCTTTACCAATCATGCAGTATCAAACATTTATGTACAGGAAGTGAAACCTAATGGAACATCAGGCATTATTTATTGATGATTTTAAAAGTGAAATTGAATACATGCCGTCGTATCACGTGTAATTTGAATGGAATGTTTTAAGGTAAACATTCTCAATAATTGCATCACTCATGCTGGAAATGATTACCAGCAAAACGTCAAAGACGAAAAAAATCCCATTGCATCTCTCATCATAGAGTGAAATGGTCCGATTGGAATGGCAGCCCACAGAAATAGTCTTCAAAATATCTCTATTTATTTATAAAGAAAATTCTATGATGGAAAATGAAAAAAAACTAGACTAGTTTTCAACGAGAAACTAATAGATGTAGCATAATATTACATGTCTGGGCTTTTTGGAACAAATATTTCAGATGAGTGAATTAATACCATATAGGTTATCATGGTTTCATCCAAATGTCATGGATGGTTGCAGGTTTCTTTTTTTTTTAATTGGGGTGTAGAGATGCTTTAATGTTCTTTCACTTATAGGATGGCTTGTCAATGTTGGGGAAGAGGAAACCTACAACATTGGTAACAGTGAATGCTGTAGAAATGCTGCGAGCACCAGTTGGTACTGACTGACACAATGATGATAACTTGCATTGCCATCATACAGACAGTGCATCCCAATATATCATCATGATGTCAGAAAGGTAACTTTACATGGACAGGCTTTGAACCTGGGGTCTTTGGCTCCTAAGTCCTACAAAGTTAGCAAAATGATTTCCATGTACTGTTTATTCTATATTGGATTATGTTTCTTTCCCCCGCAGCAGAACCTGGGTTGCAGCCACATGGGTGGGTGGATTGAGATGACAAAATTGTAAACTAGAAATCCTAAATACAATAGCATAAACACTCAGTTACTGAACCATCCCAACATTTCCACTATATTTGATCATCCACGTGGCCAATATTTGCACTTGTCTCAATCATAACATCTAATTCAAAGGTACAACCTATTAACAGCTATCATTCTTTGTAATATTTAATATGCCTATCCTCCATATCCCGTTACCACCAGTGTAAATACTATTAGCTCAGCCTCTGGTGCATAAACTGTCCTTGGCAGTGCACTGCAATTTGTTATTAATAGGGATAAATATTAATGGAAGCGTTCGTATAAATAAGTCCCCCGGCGATCCTCGCGCCATGTGTCACGTGCAAGACATCGCTGCTCTCGATTCCCCAATGTTGATTACGCTCTTAACAGCCAACGGAAGATGCATGGTGCTTCTTGGGGACTAAGCATGAAAAACATCCTCCTAGGACATAGTGCTCTTAGGCTGGACTCGCTGGTACGTAACCGCCAACAGTGAGCATTGTGTATCCCAACAGTGAGCAATGTGTAGCCAAACAGTGATCAATGTGTAACCCAACAGTGATCAATGTGTAGCCCAGCAGTGATCAATGTGTATAGCCCAACAGTGAGCATTATGTAGCCCAACAATGAGCAATGTGTAGCCCAACAGTGAGCATTCTGTAGCCCAATAGTGAGCATTGTGTATACCAACGGTGAGCATTGTGTAGCCCAACAGTGCGCATTGTGTAGCCCAACAGTGAGCTATGTGTAGCCCAATTGCCAAGCTACATGGAGCTACAACTATGTGTACCTTAGAGTTACACGGTTTAACATTGCCCTGTGGAAATGACTTGCTTACATGTGTATGGATTTATTTTCGGGCATGTTCTGTAGTCAAATTACAAAGCCACATGTCTCGATTTATTGTCAAAGGCAAATAACAAAGATAACAAAAAAGCATTCATAGTTGGGAAAGTGTTTATTTAATTTTTGACATTGCTGCTCCTGAAATACACCATGTGATAGGAAACATAATGAAAAGATAACTCCTGAAGAGCCTCTCTTCTGTCCAGATCGGTGGACATTCATGTAACGTGGGAGAAATACTTCTAACACTGCTGACAGCACTCTATTGAAAGTCTGACAGCATGTAAATTTGAATCTCCTTCCATTATAGCTATTAATGGTGTCAGCTATTTAGGGTAACCCAAGTATTTACAATACATTATCTCAACTGTAAACAACACATGGTCGTCATATTGGCAATTGGCTTTTACAAACAGTAAGACCATTGATGTTGTAAAAATGGAAAGTAATGGTTTATCTAATATTACAACCATGACAGCATGAAAACAAAAAGGTGTCTTGGATCACACATGGTAATTTCCACTATGCTTGGTTAACAAACAAAAACAAAAAAATTACAATAAGCTATTTAAATAAACTTTAGAAATAGTAATAATCTTCAAGCACACATCTGTCTTCACAAAGGAATTGTTCTTCAGTCTGGACATCAATGAGGGCTTAGGCCATGACAGAAAGTGATGATGTAAGACTTGACTATTGCTAGGACTACTCCTATGCCCCTTTAATAAAGCATAGGCCAGATGTAATGCTTGGTATATTACAAGACTGTATCCATCACTTCTAGCCCCTCTTCTCACCCCCAAATAAAAATAATAAATAAATAAAATAAAATAAAAATAAATAAATAAAAAAACAAGATAGAAAAGGATAATGCTTAGAAGCTGTTGTTGCATGTTCAATTGCCAAATATTTAGAAATAATAATATCGTGAACACACTGTTCCATTCAGAGTAGAAACAATATACAGACATAGAGAGCCACCATAGTAACACACCTACAAACGTACGTCTCACAGACAGTGGCATGTTGCACATCCTTACGTTGTCATATCCTTAATATCATCTCCTTAGAATATCATCTTTCCAAGGATGTCACCCTTACAATGAGATCTTCGTACAATGTCATCTCCTTGCAATTATTATCATCTCCTTACAATGCTATCTTCTTTTTAAGAATGCCACTCGTGCGATGTCATTCTTTCAATCCTTTCTTCTTAGAATGCCATCTTCTTACAAATGTAATCTTCTTACATAGTCATCTCCAAAATAATATCATACCAAAATGACACCTACTTATCTTATGTAATTTTCATAGAATGTCATATACTTACGATGTTACAATTACAATGCCAATTTCTTACAATGTTAGTTCACAATGTAATTTTTCTACCATTTAGTCATCTCCTTACAATGTCATTTCTCTACAATGTCATTTTATTACAATGTCATCTGATGACATCCTCTGCAGCAATAATGATGAGGATTGTGATTTTTGTATGATATATTTTCTGCATGATTAGCAAGTGAACAAAACAATGTTTGGAAGAAACACGATGGCGACAGATAACATGGCTAGTGGTGATGATGGTGGTAATGATGATAATACAAATGATGATGCTAATGATGACGGCAACAACAATTATGATGATTTTGGTATGACATATCTTCTGCATGGCCAGCAACTTTCATCAAGACATAAAACCTGCTTGGAAGAAATGTAATGTTGATTCAACTCAATAACAGATGATGATAATGATGATGATGATGATAATGCTGCTGCTCCTGATGATGATGATGATGATGATGATAAATCTGGATCAGACGACCAGGGTGTTAGTCTGGTCACCGGTGATCAAAGCGTTCCGCTCACTGAATCAAAAGGGCGACACAGACCTAGAAACATCAGACGATGGCGACACAACACTATCAGATATCAGACGATGGCATACTGCTGATACAATAAGTCCCGAATCACATAATAGTCATCACACAATGCTCCTTCCAACTGAATCCTCCCAGCCTCGTTCTGGAATGACAAGAAATAAAGCGTAAGTGTCATAGAAACACAATGTATAATAGTAATTGGTAGTGCAGATATAGATGGTAAGAATTAGCAAAAACTGTCGCGAGAATAAATTGAACGTACAATTTTAAGGTCTTATATTTTCATGGTTGAAAAAACCCTCATTAGTGTCCTATTTGTGCCATCTGCTGAGATCAGAGTTGGCTATCATCTGTGGCAACTAGACAGGGTATCGTTTCACAAAGCTCTCTTAGCCGATAAGGGACCATAGCACTCTCTTAGCAATGTATTAGCTATTGGCAAAGAGAGTGATATGGTCCCTTAGCTCTGTGAAACGATACCCAGGTCACCAATACATTGATGAAATCTTAAGGCCTGCTGTTGTTCCCATGGCTCACAGATTAGCACAATGCTCGTCCTCATACGGCCTGTGTTGAAGTTGACTGAATGGACCTGAAATGCCATGTCTTACTCATTTGGTTTGCAAAATCACCAGGTCACCCTTTCACGAAGCTCTCTTATCTACTAAGAGACTGGTAGCGCTCTCTTCGCAGTGCGTTATCTATCGACAAAGCGAGCGCTAGCACTCTCTTAGTGGATAAGAGCTTTGTGAAAGGATACCCAGATCTCGTGCCTATTGAACATTTGTGGGATGTTTTGGGACAGATCCTTCACTTACAGCAGCCTGCACAAACCAATATCTACGAAATGAATAGCAGTGGATCCTAAGGGTGGCAATCTGGCGTTTAATTTCGAGTATGCCTTCCAGATGTCGTGCACGTTGCGATACACGCGGAGGACACCCCAGATATTGACTCTGACCACCGTTTACTCAAACATTGATTTTTCAACAAAGTCATCTCCCAACATTACAATCAGGCTTCCTTTATTTTCTGTGCTTAGTATACATGACAACTGACTTGGAAGAAACTGCATAATGGTTCCTAACACAGAAATGGAATGCTGCTCAAGTAAAATCCTGAGAATTACATGTTGCAGCCAACCCATACAACCACAAAAGGTTATCAGACTACGGATTGCTATACCATCTTGTCTAGTGAATACATATCCACGCGCTGGCATTAAACCAATGCCAGTCTTAGCTACCATGTAGTAATCCAATAGCACATTGTCCACATAATCTCTACATAATTACAGGAAATCCATTCCGCAGTAGTAATCCATCACCAATTTCCAAACAGGAAAGGTGGCTGTAATGTGAATGCGAGTAAAAGGAGTTAAGCTGTGAATTAACACAGAATCCAACAATATTATATTTGTCTACTAATAATTGGGTGGGGGTAAAAGAGGCTGAAACTTGTAGTTTTTGTCATGAAAATTATGGCATCAGTCCGGTATAAGTGAACCGAGATTGACACATATGCACTGAACTACAGAAATTACTAAGTCCTCCAGCAAGACCAATCATTACATCTAGCGAAAGGTCCCACTCTACTGAACGGTAATAGTACCATGAGTCTATGATGAGAGCCCAACTCTATGTATACTCCATAACATTATTGGCAGAAATGTGTTGTGTGGAAGCTTGCTACCACATATTGGTACTCAGCTTGAGAAATCTGGTGCCATTCTTCCAATGTGTGTACAAGATTTTGAAGAATATTTAGATCATGTAGGTGCTTTGAAATTCTGCATACAATAAAGATGAATCATCAAGAAAACCTACAGGCCCTTAAATAAACAAGAACCAATATTCTCATACTGTGATGATTTTTATGTTATTTTATGTTTTAAATTGGGGTTTAGAGCTTCCTTCAAGATTATTTCCCTTACTTCATGGCTTCTCTTTAAGGCATGAGGAAACCTGCAACATTCATAGCGCTGAATGTTGCAGTAAATCTGCAAGCAGTGATTGGGACTGACTATCATTCAGGGCATTCTTTCACGAAGCTCTCTTATCCACTAAGGGACTGGTAGCACTTGCTTTGCCGATAGCTAACGCACTGAGAGTGCGCTACCAGTCTCTTAGTAGATAAGAGAGTTTCGTGAAAGGATACCCAGGACCATGTATGTTGCAAGATGCAAGGAAGAGAACAGTCTTGCAGGGTAGGGGTATCAAATCAAAATTAACCAAGGACCAGTAACATTTTGGACATATTTGGCTCATACAATGCAGGGTTTCTATTGTCTAGAGTCAAGGTAACCGTTGGTAGAATGCCACCAGATTCTCCAAACCGAGTTCCAAAGTCAGGTAAAAATCTTCCTGACAATATCTCTGCTGCCCGTTAATTAATTTTTTTGCTGAGTACATGAAAGCAGGTTGTTTTCAACTTGGATAATGATTTTTAAAGAAAACCTTTTTCGAAGAGAGAAATATTAACAGGAAGCAAGACAAGGACAGTCAGGAAAATAGAAAAGACAGGAAGGCAAACATATATTGATATTGAAGCAGATAGATACATTATTTATTTATTTATTGCTTGAAGTCACTACTGGAATCATTCACCAATAGACAGATAAATAAATAAATAGATTGAGAGGGAAACAGTCGAAGTAGATGTGTATACAGACCAAAATATTGATAGATTGGGGGGTCGACTGACACGTGAATATTTATAGGGATGGAGACGGACAATTGGAGAAAAATACATCTCAATAGATAGATAGGTAGGTAGACAGACAGATGTTGAAAAATAATAAACTGACAGACTGACAGGAATGCAGATATTGATAAATAGAAATTGATAAACATTAAGGTAAACAGACAGACAGACCGATAGGAAGATACAGATGGGTAGACATACAACATGAACAAATAGAAATTGATTGATAGGCAGATAGAATGTTAGACAGATAGACAGTCAGAGTCAAAGAGAGACAGATAGAGAGTCACAGAGATAGACAGTCAAAGAGATAGACAGACAGTCAGAGAGATCAACACACATAGACTAGAGTCAGAGAAATAGAGAGATAGACAGACAGTCATTGAGATAGACAGACAGATAGAGAGTCATTGAGATAGACAGACAGATAGAGTCATTGAGATAGACAGATAGATAGAGAGTCATTGAGATAGACAGACAGATAGAGTCAGAGAGATAGACAGATAGAGTCAGAGAGATAGACAGAAAGACAGATAGACATTCAGAGAGATAGACAAATAGAGAGTGAGATAGATAGACAGATAGACAGTCATAGCGATAGACAAAGAGTCAGAGATAGACAGACAGATAAAGAATCAGAGATAGACAAAGAGTCAGATAGACAGACAGTCAGAGAGACAGACAGTCAGACAGACATTTAGACATAAAGACAGGGAGTAGGACAAACAGTCAGGTAGATACAGTCAGACAGAAAATCAGACAGACTGACATTCAGAAAGACAGTCAGGAAGACAGAGACACACAGATAGACAGACAGTCAGACAGATACTTACCCTCCTGACAGCCACGGTGTTGTTACAGATGAGGACGCCGGCCACGAACTCGCAGGGAATACCTTCCTGAAGCAGCACCATCTTGAAGTCAGACAGTTTTGGCTCATTGATGAACACCGACGTGTGGACAGGCACCTGCAGGATCAGACAGACGTGTGGAGTTTGTTCCCCAGACCCAAACCGAGGATCAGACAGACGTGTGCAGTTTGTTCCCCAGACCCAAACCGAGGATCAGA
>JAUTBQ010174223.1:0-11484 GCA_032361185.1 Lepetodrilus ovalis
ACGGTTCGATACACAGCGGATTCGGATATAAGGCATGGTCAGACTTGGATCCCATTTTTATTTTTGTTATTTACCTGTACTATCCTATAAGGCTGGTACTATAAGTCTAGTGGGGGGGTGGGGGGGGTGGGGAGGATGTCATGGACCCCAACCTCAGCGCTATATCGAGGGGACACTGTATATGATTAAGTACTGTAATGGCAAAGGGTTGTGTAATTTCTAGGGTTAACTCTCAAAATGTGATAATATATTAGGAGGGATTCAGATACCTACATGTTGAAAGTTGGATCTAGATTAACAAGTGTTTACCCTGATGTTCAAAATCTGCATATTTCATGCAAATAACCAATGTGAGTCAATACTTATTCAAGAAGAATCACATTAGCCGTAATTTGATTCCTAAATTTGGTTTTGATGGTCATGCTGACCTATTTGCAAGCCCAGGGCAAAGCCTGGTAGAGTGACCATAGATGCCTGGTGATACCAATTGAATAATGTTAGTAGGCGAGAATAGATCAATGTAGATGGAACGATTAGTATAAGATGAATATCTTGTCACCGTTCAGTAATCTTTTTATTCCTGATATTTATGAGATCCATTCCATCAACAAAAATTAACATATTCAATTAATATGTCATATAGATAAAAAATAATGCATATTTATATAAGTGCTAGATTCGATCCACGCACAAGGTGCATGCTCAAAGCACTACAAGGAAGAGTGATACATTATGAACATCAAATATATTGTGGCAGATATATGTGGCAGTAGGGAATGCAGGCTTAGATTTGTCCAATGTCCACAGTCCACAGTGCAATTTGAACAAGATTTTCTTCCAATTCCTGTGACTAATGGGATGGTAGATTAGAAAATGTGTCTGTTGTCATGACAATGAGTGAAACATTCCCGTTACGACAGAAAACAATAACTTGCACACATCGTGACAAAACCTATGTGTCTAAGGTAGATGTTAAGAAGCTTCAGTGTACAGGGCTGTGGTGGTGTGCACTGTGGGTGTGTGGTGGCGTGCACTGTGGGTGTGTGGTGGTGTGCACTGTGGGTGTGTGGTGGTGTGCACTGTGGGTGTGTGGTGGTGTGCACTGTGGGTGTGTGGTGGCGTGCACTGTCGGGGTGTGGTAGCGTGCACGGTGGGTGTGTCCCTCTGACGGTGAGATCAGACCACTAGTGAGAACACAAGGCTGAAGCTTGGCAGCTGTGTTATCACGTGACAAATGTCAGGAGGTCCTCGCACTATACCATGGGATCCTCAAAACAGATTTGCAGCTCAATACTCTCAACATTAATCTTCAACATGGATCCTTCCCTCATATCCTAAACCAAGTTTGTACTAAACTAGCATCTTCTCCTCAGACAGAAAAAAACCCATGGATGATCATGGATCATAAACCACACTCAACATGGATCCTTAACTCATATCTGAAACCAAGTTTATCTTAAACTATTATGTTTTCATCTACCAGAATTTAAGGGCAGTCCTCTGCTCAGTCAGAATCTACATGGATCCAAAACCATAATCTACATGGATCCGTAAATCATATCCTAAACCAAGTTTATCTTAGACTAAAATGTTCTCCTCTACCAGAATTTAAGGGGGATCCTAAACAATAATCAACATGGATGCTTAAATCATATCCTAAACCAAGTTTATACTAAACTAGAAATCCTCTCCACAACCACAATCTCTATATGGATCCTAAGCCACAACGAACATGGAATAAATAACTCATATTCTAAACCAAGTTTATGCTAAACTAGTATTTCCTCAACCAGAAACAATGTTGATCCTAAACCACAATCAACCTGGATTTTCTACAGGGTACTCAAATGGATCCCCAAACTAGATCTTCTACAGGATCCTAACATGAGATAATCTAGAATCCTTAGCCAAGATCCCCTACAGGATCATCACCCAACATCAAATTGGCACCCGAGTTGCTGGATAGTCAGTCCAACACTACTAGAGGTTGAGACCAGTATGAGCATCTTAATATCACACCCAGCTACATTAGGAGCCCAGAGCATCTTAATATCACACCCAGCTACATTAGGAGCCCAGAGCATCTTAATATCACACCCAGCTACGTAAGGAGCCCACAGCTGGTATTCTGTCAACATGTATCCTCATTCAACTAGGATCTTGAAGAATACAGGATTACCGATGGATCCTAAGAAAGCTTCTCAACCTGGATCCTACCTTGAAGCCCACTAGGTCAGTACAGGTTATTGCTGCAGCAGCTGTTGGCAACATATCATGGACCTTGACACAGTTATAGACACACCTGGACTACACTGTGGGATAGTTGGAGCTGGCTGTTACTACTATACAGTGGGAGCTGATTTCCATTGGCGCCAAATGGGATCTTGACCCACTCGCGCTCAGTGTTGATACACACACCTGCAATAATAGCTGCAGTCTGTTATAAAACTTCCAGGTGTGGTTCCTGGGCTTTTCCTATCAAATTATTCCAAGTGGCCAGTGTGGATTTGACACAATATTAATGTACACATTATTCTTATTATTATTAATAGTAGTAGTTTTTTGATTGATTGATTGAATTATTGCTTTACGTCGCAGCTAGTAGTAGTAGTAGTAGTAGTAGTAGTAGTAGTAGTATTACTGTTATAATAATAGTAATAATACTAATATTATTATTATTGCTGTTCTTCTTGCTGTTATTATTGTTATTGTTGTTAATATTATTATTTGCATTTCTGTGGGAACACTAGATTTTTATTTTATTCTTAAGATACGTTTTTCATGTATTGCAATACATGTAATTTCAATCATGATTGCAATATGAAATTGGATTTTGGTAACAGCAACATAATTTTAAATCACAGAAGTAATGGAAGTCCAGAAATTCAATGATTATTTTTCTCTTACAGTAATGACAACCCATTTGAAATGTAGCAGCTAAAGCCACGTTGCTTAGCTGCAATTAATGAACGAGGGGAAAAAAATCATGTTAATTTCCGATTTGAACGCTTGAGATTTGTGAAGAGTAGAGAATGCACCAATTGCTATCTCCCTGACCGAGTGTGATGCATTGAGAGGCCAGGACAACACAGAGTACAGCGGTAAATACCATAGGGCGCCGCAGGGTACTCGCAACCCTGGTGACATTTCAAGAGGGAGAAGCAACGAGGGCAAGTCATCATTGCGTTTGAATTTAGATTCCCACTGATTGAGAGAGTCTTTGTTTGGAGAAACAGTGGTACAATCGGCCTTCATCCCGATGCCTCTTTGATATTCCGCAAATGGTCTCGGGATCTTAAAGCTTCCGAGCCGACGACAGCTTCCAGAGTGACAGCTGTGGCACCGTAAAGCTCCACAACTTACCCTCTCTCTGGCTCTCTAGGCGCTATATCCTAGTGCTATCCTGGCTGGCCATTGGGAGGTTTTTGCAACAATCAAAAGGACTTAATTAACAGGATTTCAGTTTTTCATTGGAGGCTTAGGGGAAGTTGGCGGCTTGGCAGTGCATGTGCAGCAGATACCGGGGCCAAACTGTTCTCACTGGAGGGGTTCGACATGTCTAATCTCATTTTTATCGTGGTGTGGAGCTCAGTGCTCTCGGGAGGCTGATGGCTGGCGCTGCAAGATTTAAACCTCAATCAGCAATGAAACAATTAGTTCTTCTGTTGCCCTTATACTCCTGTTGCTTCTTCCCTGTTAGGTTCTATGGGTACTTGTTGATATACGGTAGTTGCCCCCTTTTTCCTTTTCTTATTTATCACTGTTCGATTTGATTTAATTTGATAAAATGTAGCAAGTTTATTATTATTTGTAAAATGTGAGCATATGGTAGGTCACAATTATGGCATACTGTATATGCATTGAACTTTAGATACGTTAGAAAATAAAAATGGAATTATGCAATTAGTCATATATGCAATCAATTCTATGCATTGAGGTAAACTTTATATATACATGTACTTGTACTTTATGGAAATAATTACTTTATGGTTAATGTTGAAATATACAATATATCCCATTTTATTATAATGGTTTAGTTCTATATAATGGAAAAGATTATAGAAATACTTTTTATTGTATTTTATTTTTTAATTGGGATTTAGAGTTGTTTTCAAGATTATCTCACTTACATCATGGCTTACACAAATTAACTTTTTGTAGCAATAGTCTTCACCATAACAAATATAGTAAAATACTTTTCAAACTTGAAATTTGCAATAGTTCTCAATTCTTTAATCATTACGCCATTTTGCTTGGGCTACAGAACCGGTACTACTGTTGGTAAGCCTGTACTGTAAATGCTTTATCATCTACATACTTTGATGTTCCACAATATAAGCTTTTGATCTTCCACAACTTAAAGATCCAGAAATCTCAGGAATTAGCTGTGATCCTGAACTGTCAATTGTTTGCTGTCAATGTCAGCAAGCAAAGATAAATAAATAAAAAAATCTTTTAAATAAAATATTACCTTATTACTTTTTATGAAAAGGAAGTCAGTGTATACATTGATATGGAGCCAGGGCATTTTGGAAATTGCACGTCAGAATTTTTACTTCATTCTCGACCCAAACAAAGGTTTGATATGTGTGTAATATTGAATTTCCGCTCTTATTTCTTTTGCTGGATGCGAACTGTGAAACCCCTAGTGATCATTTTCAATGTAGCTTGTCTACAAGAATTTCAGTTCCCATTGTTCGTCACAGTTCTATATACCGGTATGTTACTGGATCAGTATGCAGGTCAAACAAAGCCATTCACTCATTTTCATGCTCTTTATTTGATATCTACTCTTCTAAATACATGTATTAGCTCATAAATATATTTTATGAGATCAAGGGAAAAAATCATTCAGAATTTTATTTGTTTAAATTATTTATTCAAAATAAATATTTTTATAACATAATAGTTTATACATATATTTAATTGATTCAAATGTGCATGTACATGGCAACAAAATCATGCATCCATTCTATTATATTTTTATATCAAAATATGAACATTATTGAATGACTACAAGTTATGACCTATTTTCATTTCTATTGCTTTATCCACTGTTAAAAATTACATCAAGATAGAAACATTCTTCATTTTAATCAAATTTATCTTCTTCTCTACAAAGATCACATACAAAATACTCATTCCCTACTCATGAATATTAATAATAAAAGTGAATTGGAGTGTATATAGATCCGAAGTAAGGGCTGTCAAAGGGTCTCTCGATATCTTCCATATTTCTCAAATCCTCGCCAGTTGCCAAGTGACATCTTTTCGCGATCTGATATTGACTTGGGACACGGTGCATCGTTGTCACCACTGATTGAATGCCCCCTGACCTACTTCCATCTCTATATCAGGAAATATGTATATACTACAACTCGTGTATTTAATATCAAAATAATCTGTTTGTGGATGCGCCATTAAAATTATTATGACTTCTTCTCCGTGAGCATGGTAAGCAACTTGGCAGGACATAAACGAAGTGGCTGTTAATGTCTATCTGCTCCATCTCTTTAATATTGGATTAATTCTTTCATCTTCATGCTGAGAATCTCCTTAATATCTTATCATGTACGTAAACCAGGTGATTTGTTTGGTGTACCGATTGGAAATTATGAATATTTATCTACGGGTCGGCATTGTTGCCGTAGGTTTTGGAGTTAAATGATGTTGAATTGGATTCGGTTTTATTTCATTGGCCCAATCCCCTTGCAATCTAATCAGGTCTAATCGCGATTGGGAGGATGATTGAATCACAGTAGGTAAACGGAGCCCATACCTTCAGGGTATATAGTGATATGGTCTAATGCGGGACATTTTGGTCGTATGCTTGGTGAAAGTAGAGGTCTGTGATATTAGGACGGGGGTCTGCAGGCATAAGGGGGTCTGTAATGGGGCTTTAAAATGAGCACTTGGAAGGCATTTCTATTAGCCGACTGACCCTGAAGGTCTAGAGTGAACAAGTATAAAAATCAAGCTGTGTCTAGTATCAGGGGTCATTGGCTTTTGAGAGGAATTCAGATTTGTCCATTTATCTGCCTTTTCTGGATAGAGAACCTATGGTAACATTTTAAGGATATATTTTATTTAATGTTATATTTTAATTTTATTATTGTTGTTATTATTACATGTATTATTATTATTATTATTATTATTAATTATTATTATTATTATTATTATTATTATTATTATTATTATTATTATCATCTCTGTTACAGGTGGCTAGACGAGGACAAGGATGACAAGCTGACGGAGGTGGAGATCCCGCTGTCCGACGTACAGAGAGACGCTCAATAGTAACAGTCAACATGTACACGGCCTTATTATTGCAAAACAAACATATCACTTCATAGAACTGTTACAGTCATGACATCTGTATACTGTCTCAATGTATTGCCATACATATACATGACTCAGTGGCTGTGCCGCACATTTCAATGTCTCATTGATGAAATGGTATATTATTTGTTAATTGGGTTTTGATAATGAATTTTTGATATATTGGTAAAATTATTGATCATCAATAACAGTATTTTTATTGTTATCGCATATGGATGAAATATTCCAACAAGCGATGTAATGAAATTTAAAAAATATTTTTTTATTAGATTCCATCTCAATGTTTACGCTAAGAGTAAACACAAACAATTCATATTTTCCTTGTTTTTGTTTTTTATTGAAAATGTCAGTGAATACGCATGTTATGATGAAGTAGTCCTTGTTCATTGTTTATAAATCTGAATGTCATATTCTGATTCTGTTCATGATTCTGCATGTCATATTGTGCATTATTTAACCCTCTCGATGCTTGAGACAATCGAAGATTCCCTAAAGAGCTGTACCTGTGTCTAATCCAGCACAGAGAGGGTTAATGCTCTGCTGTGATATTGTTGTCAAACATTTAGAGTAGCCTTTACCAATGTGCGTAATGTACTAGTATATCAGAGCATTATGATATATACATCGCAATATGTCTATTTATGATGAAATATACTCAATTCATATTTGTTATGATGAAGTTGTTTTATAGATTGTTTATATATTTATTTTAATGTCTCTTACTGTTGTGTAGTGTTTTATTGTTAATAGTTATGGTTGTGCTGTGATATATTTTGTGATAATTGGAATTACAAGATCAATGATGATGATTATGATGATGATTATGATGATTATGGAAATTATGTAATGATAATGCTTGGAATGGTGATGTTGTCGATGATGATGTTGATGATGATGATGATGATGATTATGTGATAGTGATAACATGCATTGTAAGAATTACTTTCTTTTAAAAGCATACTATAACAGATGGTTGACCTATCTAATGGACAAACAAATATCTATCTGAGACTACTTACATTTGATTTGTCCAGCCAAAAGTTGTTATTTACTGATGTAAATATTTCCCTCCAATGCGGATTGATGAAATTGATTTTGGCAATATTAAATTATTGGTAAGTATGACAAATGAATGTAATTTGCATTTATCACTCAAATATAGTGATATGCACTCATTGACATTGAAATCTGTGATTGTATGCCTTTTGAGCATGATTGTTTTTTTTAAAAAAGATTAATATAATTATATTTAATTACTACAGGTCATTTCATGAGTGCATAGTTTCTTCATCGAGTTATCATTTAGGTCAAAATCATTACGTGCATCTGTCATTGTTAGAAAATTTGTGTTAACAGATATACAGCAACAATTTCATGTTTTCTTTGATATTCCAAATTTAAGTCTTCATTAATATTAGGATAGAAAATATTTCAATGCATACAAGGCATGTCCATCATATCTTACTATAAAATGCCTTTGATTTATGTATGATAATCATGTATTAAAATTTGTGAGTACCGGTATATATTCCTTATTTAAAGTCAATGACTATTTCTTTTTGTTACATTCCGTAGTTAGGATTTACCAGGTCCACCCATGTTATTATGATAGTTGCCTTTAAGTTAAATCTTCCACAATTAACTACTACATTATATTCTGGGTTTATCTAGTTTTGATTTTCATTTTTAATACTTTTAAATAGTAGTAGATATATACACCATTAGTGCCAAAAGTTTAAAAGATTACTTAGACTTTATTATTGTAGTTTTATACTTATGCTATGTCTGCATAGTATTTGGCAGTATTATACAGTTTAACCACCCAGACAGTTCCATTCATATATGTATAAATATAGGTCTTCCCGATACAGGTAGTGGGTATCCCTGGTAAAACTTCCCCTACATATATTAGACTTGCCAAAGACGAATTGTATAGGCTAACACTGAATGTACTGGTGTTTGCAATATTGCATTATTTATACTTGAGTATTTTATTTTGGTCCCTACCTGTCTGAAATATCCAACTGTAAGATAATTTTAGCTTCAACATTTGCCATAGTGTAAATCTGTGGCTAACCCAAGCTAAACCTACTTTCCAGTAGATATTCAATTTTTTTTCAAATACACTATATTATATTACTTTTTGGGGACATATACTGTATTTTGACACAATTGTCATAATTAATTGCTCCAACAACAATGTATTCCACTGTATTTTTTGTGTGTACGGTCAGCACAGATATTTATTTCTTATTAATGTATAAAATATTAATTCATATATTCGATAGAGATAGAATACATAATAGGCACACATAATAGGCACATTACTTTCTATTGATAACATAATTTTATTTATTTAATAAATAAGTTTATTTCAAAGGATACATTTAAAACTAGAGCCTGATTCTCATCTGTGTAACCTTAACACTGAAGGCAGCTGTAGAACAATATAAAAGTATATTTACTTTTACTAATCCAAATGAAAGAAAGTAAATGATTCTATATAATTATGCTCTCTTGTTAGTAGATGTGATGTTAGATTGTAACAGATAACGATTATATCAGATTCAGGGGTCAGGCAGGGTTCTGCATTACAACCCTCACTTTTTCAATTTCAATACAAATATTTCTATTGGAAGAACAAAAATCATGAAAACCTTTTTGATATTTCCCCCCACCACCTCTGAAAATAATATTATGGTATATCTGTCCATAACTAGATGTAATATTAGTTCACCTTATATTTTGTTGGTAATATAAATATCCTAGATCTAGTCTTTCTGGTTCTGGCTTAACTAGACCAGTAGGTGAATACAACGACACGTCCAGTTGGATCCTGTGGTGTCCCGTCATTATGTCTGTGATAATATTGTGTTTGAGTCTAATCTCAGTATTTATATATTATTATGTATTGTGTATAATGGATATATACCTAGCTAGCCATGTAGCACTCGTTCAGTGTTTCACATTCCGTCCATCTGTATTATCTAAGTATATCTACAATGTGACAATACGAGAAATAAAAATCATCACTGTCCAAATATATCGTTTGTTATATTTTAGGTATAAACTAAGACAACTGTACTCTTCTCGTGCTTATCCAAAGACGTTGGAGGCATTATTTTTATCCATGTTCTTTTATTATAAAACATATTTACATTTTAATATGTAACAATAAAAATAATAATCAAAATGCATTGCCTCCAATATCTGTGATAAGGACTGCTATTTGTGCCCAAGGTTGCTTCACACACGAGTATCTTTAAGAAATGTCCTGGCAACGTGGTCCGAGTGCAAGATTGCAAATGAAAATGATGTATGTTTTAAACAAGATTTATTCTGTTGGTACATATTGTAGATTCAATGGAATAGATCACAGGGATGGAATTGGAAAATAAAATAAAAAATATATCGTGTATAATGAGTAATAGCGTGCTGTTGTCTCGCACCTTCACAATTCCAGATGTACCAGATACAAAATAGTAAATAATAGTGATAATATGCAAAATATGAAACTCACGAAATCAGCTCAATATATAGCCTGCACACATATACACGTGTTATATTCGTTATACAAGAGGGATGTTTGCATCATAACAACCTCTGCCTAACGGGGCGATTGACTTCTTTAGAAATTCATTTCACGATTGAATATATCATGGATCACGATAAAATTACAACGCTAGATATCCCAACAATTAGGATGTACAGTCATACAACAATCATACACAATTATCGACGAGGCTAATTAAATGCCTGAGAGTAATATGATGCATGTTTATATAAATGTTCTGTTCTGTTCTTCAAGCACAGAGAACATGATACAACGAATAAATTGTCCATGTATCCAAATTTGACAATTGTTTAAATGTAAATCTCAAACGGTCTCATTCTATGAAAAAAATGATAAAACGATATCCTACTTTAGGTCCATAACTGCAGGCTATTGATGATTTCAACAGAAACATCAACATCATAAGTTTACTGTACATTTCAACAAGTCAAATAGTGTGTTTTCTCGAATTTGGAACATATACCGCCCCACCCCATACAGACCAATAACGTAGATGCGCATTTTGAATCTCTAAGAGAGGAAGGGTGTATTAGTCCCTGGTGAACGCATTTGATCCACAGTATTTCACGAAGACATGCAGTCTTTATTGCAAAACATGGGGGACACATCAGCTACCAAATTGTTTAGATTTCCGTTAATAAATTATGTTTACTACAAAACAATGCGTTCCCTGGTGTTGTTTTTTTTACCTTCCAGTATTTTTGACAGCTTGTTCCAACCCCTGCTGAGAAGACTGGGACAACCACTCTTTAACGACTCCCTCAAAATGAGGGAATATTTTTGGGGAAAACGTCTAAGTATAATGGTAATATAATACCATCCCAAATCTACAAAGATAGATAGGCAGGCATACGTGTAATAGCGAGGGCATCATTAACGTCACCGAGGGTGGTGTTGTTATAGATACAGTAAAATCTAAGTATATATAAGCCACATATATATATCTTTTCTGTAAATAAATCCCAAGCTTCGATTTGAAACTAAACCTTGAAACTAAACACAAATATTCTTCAAACGGATTTTCAAGTTCTTCCTCAACGAAGACGATTCCAAGTCTCATGTATGTTTATCAAAACATTCAAACGTATCCACGAGGGATCCAATTTTAGACATATTGAACGATATCAACATGATCCTTCTTCTGCATGTTAGCAGACGGCGGCCGCCATTTTATGTTGTCTTCTCCAATGATGGTTCATTGTGGACATTACTTCTCATGGCATGTCTGAATGTCCGCTGCAAGAACAGGGTTAAATGCTGTCGTCGGTGTTTGGCAAGCATTCCTAGTGTCATAGTCTATCCGGTAGACAGTAAACGACTAAGAGGACGATTATTACGAGAAGAACAAATAGCAGTGGAGCAATAAGGTCCAACGACATCGCTTTGGTGTCGTCCAAGGAAACTGAAAAACAATTGGAAGAAATCCTAGATATCAAAGGCATCTCAGATACGTGTTTATATTTGGTTATTTTTGTTTTAAAGGCATACAATCACGATTGGCCTAGATAATGGCCAAACGAATTTCTGTCTGAGACTATTTAAGTTTGATTTGTACACCCCAAAGTTGTTAT
>JAUTBQ010174234.1:0-11481 GCA_032361185.1 Lepetodrilus ovalis
CAACTTTTGGGTGTACAAATCAAACGTAAATAGTCTCAGACAGAAATTCGTTTGGCCATTGTCTAGGCCAACCAATCATGAGCGCGAGCTGCTATGAGTTGTATTTTGGTGACGGATGGAACACTGGCATTTCGTGGTAGCATTTTCCTTTTGCTTTATGAGTGTTAATTAGTTATCCCTTTTAATTACAAGAGGTGTACCCCTTCCAATTACAAGGGGTCGTCAGTGACCCCTGGGGATCTAGAGGGTTAAATTTTCAAATATGGATCACTGAAAAGAGGGTTGCGGGTATAAATTGGGTGAAGCGTCCCATAAATCTTCGTCATGATCATCTGCAGCTGTTGTATTTATCAAACGTCTAGAAGAATAGGCATATTCCATTTATCCAATTTGATGTATTATCTGTATAGTTCCTTTATCCATTACAAAAAATAAAAGTCGACATATTTCGTGGAATGTATGTCAAAACATCTGTTGAACATGCATGGACCGACGTACCCAATATAATAATTATATCCTTCTTCTCCAAATTTAGAGTGATGTTCGTGTACTAACTGGGTGTAATGCATAGCTCGTATTTGTATATGTAATGTAAAACGATGAATCGCACTGGTAGCCTTCTTTTTTTTTTCAACAGTCCCACAGAAAAAGTCTTGTATTGACTGTCTAACTTACTGTCTGGGCAAAATACTTATTGGCTTGACTAGCGAAATGGAAAAATACTCATTTGAAGTCTTTCGTCCTGATGCCTATAAGCAGTAACGGATAGCTGTTTTAGAGATTAATTCAATAAACCGCAGGATATTTCAGCTGGCAACGTAGTTAACACGACCCAACTTCAAAGGTCCATCGCCAAAATACTCACGTACCTTCGCTGTCCAAATACTGGGAACGGTCTACCATCTTTAAAACATGGCGTGCAATTATTTATTGGCGAGCGGCTAGCATGCACGTGTAAACAACAACACATAATTTTCAAGCAAACTCTATCTTCAAATTAGTGTGTAATGTATCATAACGGCGTGAGTGGTTTGTAATTACGGATGTGTTGTGTGAAAGTGAATTATTCTTAAGAAAACGTCATTCTTGAAGGTAATTTGCAATGCAATATAGATCATGTTGTATCATGTTTATTTACGTCAGACCCATAATAAGTGCTTTAGTATGTCATATGTAAAAACAACCATTATTACGGTAACTATAAATTTATAATAATATAAACATGATGAATTAATTTTTCACATTACAAGGGAAAACATTTGAAACCGACTAGACGATGTGTGACTTCTAGTATGATCTGTTATGTTGCTAATGAAACATTTCGAACCGTAGGTGCATCAAAGACAATATAATTAATGCTTTGTAACCTGAATTCATACTTTAAAAGCATACAATCACATAATTATGGTTGTCCTAAAAAAATAAAGGACAAAAACAATTCTGTCTGAGACTACTTACGTTTGATTTGTCAACCCAAAAGTTTTTATTTACTGATGCACTTATTCCCCAACACTCGATAGTCATCACACATTTTATATTGTATATTTAAATGAATGTTACGGAACACTAATGTTCGTCTTTGATGCATCACTTGATATATGAAAGAAACGTAGCCGTGACGTATTATATTTTAGAAGCACCACTTTGAGTTATGTCCCCTTGAATTAAAATAATAAAGCAAAATACATTCAGTTTATCAAAATCAATTTATTGTGAATTTGCAGTGGAATCTTGTCTATCAGACAGCAGTTGAAAGGTTTGTGGAAGTACAAACATGGTTTTGTGTATGTCACATTATGTTGCTTTGCATCTGTATCTAGTCAAATACTACCACAAATATAATATGTAAGTGAATGCCGTTAAAGCGAAATATGATTTCTAACCTATTGGATACATAATCAGTTACCATTGCTATATGTCATGGCAAATGTGTCATATTAATTCTAAAGTATTGTACTACATGCAGTAGAAGAACTGCATAACTAGCAAACAGATATAGCTATATGTTAATTAGATCTAGTATCCTCATACTCTTATGACAACGAGATTAATCCTGGACAATCACATGAAATATAATATCATAACACCTGGCGAAACTACTACTGTAATCAGTGTAATATTAATGTAGTCTGTTGTACATTTACATGATCAAATACCCACATACTATAGTATTGCAGACTGGATCGACAATTTGGAAGAAATAATAGCTTATGTAACACCGTATAGAGATGATTAGTCTTTCGAATCGAATACACATGACTCGATCCTCTGTATAGATCGAGAGTGTGTATACGTTCTCCAGTACAATGTAATGACATATTAAGTGCACATATATTCAACAGAATCAGTCAACGCTACCAATTAACCGGAGGCATTCATATTGGTAATGTGAACTTATATATACAATGTATGTCGGCCAAAGAAGATATATCAAAAGCAAGATCGACAGACACACGACTAATATTATTAACGCTCACATTCCGTAAGTAATGGCACGCGATGATACACTTGTGATAGCTTACTGTCGAGTGGGCATCGAGATATACGATTTTTTTTATTAATGTTGTCTGAAATAAATACATATAAAGTCTAATTATAGCGTCGTGTGCCTAAATATATCAAATATATATGTAGTTTGTCTGGTATGTTGGAAACATTATCCATGCGATGATAATTTATCGGTGGCCAGTTTATTGCATCATACAATCGCCTGTAAATACAACACATAGCACATCGTGTGTACTACCTGCACTATGTATACAAATGCAGGACATACTACGTATTTAGTTTATTATATATCTTAATTGATCGTGCATTGCAATATCTTGTGTGGGGTATTTTTTTAATATGTATGTTCAGCTACAATGTAGGACTACAAACAAATCGTGTGAGTTATAGTATTGGATACTACTAATGGATACTACATATTGCATTTGGATTAATGCTCTATTTTACCGTATACATATGTTTTAAGGCATTAGAGTTGTCTGTTTTAGATTCACTTGATTTCACGTTAATAAGACCACGAGCCATGCTGCTAAGTACGCATGTGCCACACTGTTTAGATCTAGTGGCAACAGTTGCAATATTAAAGGCATAATATCACAGATATGTATGGTTATTGTGGACTAGTCCTTAGCTTCAACTGCAAAACACATCCAGTTTACATACATAAAATCATGTTTATAATTCCACAAACCTTTCCAACACTGATTGGTAAGCAAAATGTCATTGCAACCCCACGATAGATTGAATCGAGTGTAATAACTAGCAGTCATGACAATCTGAATGTGGTCGTATTCATTTTTGCTTCATTATATTAATGTAAGGGGACATAACTCAAAGTGGTACGACTATAATAAAAAACGTCACGGCTTTCTCCATAGATCAGTTGATGCATCAAAGACAAGATAATTAATGTTGTCTCTCCCTCTCTCTCTCTCTCACACACACACACACGCACACATACACACACACACACACACTTGCACACACATACACACATAAACATTAGTTGTGATGAATGATGGACTTATTTTTGTTTTTAATATACAATACTATAGGGACTAAATCGTGTGTGGAGTATGTAGTCCTACCATGTGATTAGTTTACGATTACCAGCATATCATCGTTCTAGAATTCGTTCAGTTCCACCTCAAGGTATTCTGATAGAAATGCACTCACCGTCACCGTCTTGTTATGAGAAAGAATATGCTAGTTTAATTAATTATTCAAGTCGAGATACTTTCCACATACCGAGTCCATCAATAGATGTAACTAGCATTACTGTTTTCGCAGTGCATTTATATAGTTTATATAACCATTAACAGTTCATAGATTTTTGCTTTGGAAAAATGTGGATACACGGTTATCAAGTCTATATATACAAAGTGTGTTATACCTGGGTGTAGATGTAAATATTTGTTTCGGTTGAAGTGGGTGTAATAGACGCTTTCCAGAGTATTTACTCATGCATATCACTGTTGACATTTTTTTCTTTTGGTATGCACATACCTTGATCAGTGATGGTTATAACATTTAATATGATACGAATTACCGAATAGTTTAATTAAAACTAACTTTCTGTTAATATGCGATTTTCTGATGTATCGTATATTCAAACAAGATATCGGTAGACATTTTTCAAATCAAAACTTAAACTTAATTATTAATTTTACGATCGACTTTAACGCAACTGTATCACCTTGAGATTACACTACACTATTAGTGAGAGGATATGTTTTATTGCACAGTACATGACTTCACTATTAATATTATTAATAATACTATTTCCTGATCAAAACAATCTGGAAAGATAATTAGCAACACCAAACAACCTATAGAAAATGCTTCCGTGGCAATCTAGGCAACTGTTAATCTAAGTTCGCCAAGTTGACGTCGAAATCAATCCACGTACAAATGTACACATATCAAAGTAAAGTTTGTCTGTCTGTGTTCTTAAATTATCTCCCTTAATAGGAAGACGGTATAAATAATTGAGAATTGAAGATTTCCCAAAGGAAGATTATTGGCCTTTGTATATCCTGCAATGTTCCTAGTGTTATCACAGTAATGGTGTTCTTGTCAATCGCTGCACTGTTATACGTGTTCATTGACATACACTAGAAGTGAGCAAGGCTTTCTGTCTCACAACAGTTCAAAGCAATTTGACTTCCTATCTACGACATTAAGTGGTCCGTCCGAACCTAAATCTTAATGACAAGGAGCCCGTTGCTCAGACCATTGTAGCCTATACAATTATGTTTCGTGAGTAAAATTTTCCATACCAGCTACAAATATAAATCTGGTTTCATAAAACATTGTAAAAGCTATTATAGTTGAAAATATGGTTAGCGAAAACTATTGTTAAGATTAAAGTTATTTATGCAACCAGACCTACATTTGTAGCGGGTTATGAAACTTTGACTTACGACAATTACAGGCTACAGTGTTGTGAGCAACGGGCCCCAGTACGTGATATAGTACACCGTTCTCCAAACAGGCTGTCTTAACCCTAACCTTAAGTTAAAGTAATCATATTACCGTACGGACAGTGCAAAGAGGTTCCGTGGATGAGAATACATCTGTAACATGGTGCCATCCTACTTTCCCCGGTGCGTAGAATGCATACCTATAACTACCGATTGGAATTATACATCTCATAATTTTTGCAATTGTTACTAATCCTGGTGAAGATTCATGCTACATACACATGCGGGTGAAGATTCATGCTACGTACACATGCATATGTATAGCAATTTCGCCTGTGTGTGTAATTGTAGAAGGTTTGAATTACATATGTCTACCTTGCTTGTTATGCTGTTGGTATCCACAGAAATACGTTCAAAGTCAGGATTTACTTATCTGTTGATCCTGGGTTCAATATGTAGATGTTGGCTTCAATTAGCGTATTGAACTCTTCATGTACATTTTAGTATGCAGCCATTCATATACATGCTATACATTGCAAAAATATGTATGGTTGTTTTGGACTAGTTCTTAGCTACAACTATAACGTACATTTACTTGATATACATAACATCATGATTGTACTTCTAAAAATATTTCAAACACTGTAAGGTACACACAATTCAATTCCAATCAAACGATATAGGACTTTGCCAGTTACAATGGATGGCCAACAACCTAAATATGGTCGTATTTCTGATTACTACATAGATTAAAGTAGTACGACTAAAATATAAAACGTCACGATTACGATCCTTCATAAATCAGTTGATGCATCAAAGACAATATAATTCATCCTTCGTAACCTGAATTTCTATCAAATATGAACTTTGTGATAACTATTGAGTGTTGGGGAATAACTTTTGAGTGTACAAATCAAACGTAAGTAATCTCAGATAGAAATGCATTTGACAATTATATAGGTCAAACATCTGTGATAGTATGCATTTAAATAAATTAGGTCCTATATATTGGTTATGACTTTCATCTAACATTGTCTACATTCCTACACTAATTAATCATACTAGTTATCGCCCAGCAATCCATCGTGCAATTACGAGCCTCTTTCAGAAAGTCGTATCTTTGGTTAGTGAATGTTCCATGGTACAGTGCTGTTCTATCTTGAGTAACAGGGTATTGGTATTATCGTCTAGGCGCACACTTCTCATCTGGAGAGATTGCAGATAATTGTATCTCACCACACCAGTCTCGTGTCCTATGTAACAGACAGGAAGGACTTCTGATATGTCTCTCGAATCGGATGACGTTACAGATGTGAGTCTTGCGTTTGTTTGCATTGGATATTGACGAAATACATCTTCACAGAATATCATATTATCACTGGTGCCTGTCTGTTTTGATGGTAAATATCCGTCCATATTACATGTACACATTCGAGACACTGAGATCAAAGAGGCAACTTAACCGAGTAATGCTGTTGAAGTCGATATATTGTTCTGGTTTCACTGATGTTACCGAAGAGCGGCACTACGCGTATGCATAACACGTGATTGGTTCATGAAGAGCGGCACCGGCGGTGAACTTCTCCTAAGACACCTGCACCTCTATAATGACCACACGGTCTATGATGACTACGCGTGTACAAGCTCGTGGCATAGCCGCGGTGGCGCAAACGACAGCTTAAGGTATCAACCAATATTGCTCCAAATTAGACATGTTTTGTTGCCCATCCTACTCACAGTTATTACAAAGTTACCCCGAGTAGCAGTTATATGATACTGTCTATGAACATACACCTTACCATAATCGACCTTGTTCATCTTGGATATTTTGAGAGTTTCCTTTCGTAAAGTACATTTCTCTGTAATGAGAGCTGACTAGCTGGTTTGGAATTATTTAATTTTTTTGTCCTCTTGGGGAAAATGTAAGTACTCACATCGCGTGTTTTGTCGAGTGCAGCAAAACAATTTGAAGATCGTATCCTTCCCCGACACTGTCGTGTTACGTTGAAGGTACGTGTAACTAGCTATGCTGTTTTCATTTCGGAACTGGTGTACCGTAATGAATACTTTAAGGCAACTTCCAAACTAATCGAAGTTACGGTACAATGCATGTGTGCTCGTTACCTAGAAGATTTGATTAAGGATGTGACAATACGTATTGAAAGTAATTCTACAGTTACGTCACCAGATGTTATTGAAATAAACATAGTGTATTAATACAACGGGTTATTCTCGTGGCATACTATGGTTAGATTTGATGTAGTTAGTCTACCATTCATCACTACCCTTCGAATTATTCGTACATGAATTGGAGTGGAAAATTCCTCTTGTGGAAATGTGGAAAAGATCAAATAAGAAGCGTTCGATAAATTAGGTCACACGTCATGTTAATATTAGCAGACAAAGTAGCTCACAGTACCACGTTCCAGCGCCAGAATGTAATAGCTATATTAATTACTGGTTACTAAGACGCATTCGAGCATTAGAAGTTGCCTTCTATTTGTCACGATTGCTTTGCTTTAATTTCTGCAGGATTCATTTAGTGTCTCCTAGAAGATCTCAGCTTTGTGAATTGTAGCTCGAACGGCGTACAGTTAGGAAATACAGTCAGTCTTTGTCTGAGCCGCGTTCAGGCTGCTCTACACTGCTCTAGGAAGCGCTACACGGCGTTATTACAGAGGATGTAAGTAAATTATTTTGAATAAATTCTACTGATGGGTATAATATTTATATGAAAGTAGTCTCTGAAATTGTTTAACCTCTGATCCCCAGAAAATCTAGACTTTAAAATTTGTTCATGGGAGATAGTATGTGGTTGAGAACAGGGTCTGTGACACAGATTAGAGTGGCCGTTAAAACAATGCGTGGTAGTACAACGTAGAGCTACTTTCTAGTTTGGCTTTTGATATACATAATCAGACTTTCCCATTCGGTGCAAAACACCTGAGACGATTTGCATTGTTCAGTTAAGTTAATTTTCCGAATGTTTATCATATAGACAGGATTTTTTTTTGTTTTCATTCATCATATTTGACTACGAAATTACTATAGCGAAGTGGTAACATTATTAAAATACCATCAGACATTCTATTCCTTCCAATAACACGAATATACTCTCTTTCGATACAAGCTTGCGACGTCTACAGACAATTAGTATAACCTAAAACCTCGCGCTTGCGATGAATAGGAAAAGTAACCCACTTTAGGTTAGTAAAGAAACAGGCAAATGCTCCACATCGATCATTGCTTGTCGTCTACACGATACTATTCCACTGTGTTTTTTAATACTACTACAAATAGCGGAATAGTATCCAATGGATTATCCTCACGATGGTGTAACGGTATAAGCATCGTAAATGTAGTTTACAAGTGCATTATTAAATATTGCAAGTTCATAATTAACTACTGAGATGGAATGAATAACTGAAACATATATTCGAAGCTGGATCCTGTATGATGTCAATGCAAGTTCATTCGTTAATCTCAATAATAGCCGGTTAGATGGGTTACTATAGATAGATAAATAGATAGATAGACAATCGTTATTATCCTCAACGAGGGGAAATGCATATACGTTGTAATAGCATGATATAATTACACATAAATAAATACACACATACATCTCTCTCTCTTTCTCTCTCTGGTTCAAGTTGGAATCCATAGATAAATAGCTCAGTATATTCTCCACGGATAATACTAATTTCAGACGAAATTTAAAAAGAAAATCGGATGTAATATGCTTGTGTGTCATGCATGACCTATACCACTAGTATTTGTATCAGCCGTCAAATCTAGTACAGGTGTCTTACCTCCAATGACTCAAACAGATAGCAGGTTTCCCTCCTACCACAACAACCATATCCCCATGATATCAGAAATGTCAAAAGAAAACAGACCGTAAAATCCTGACCGCCCTCTGAGTATTATTAGCAATTCAATGTTATTTAAAGACAAGTTAATTCGGCGTATAAATACATCTTAGAACATTTCTTCCACTTACTCTTTTAGATTAAAGTAGTGCAAGTAGTTTAGCAGATGATCAACAAGAATATCCTTCCATATGATCCCACCTTGTGCTTAAGTATTTTGACAGGACTATCAAATTTATGTTTCATCTGATAAATCGGTAGGAATAGTATTTGGCTAACCATTCGGAAACATCTTTCCATCTGGTTTTTATCTGGAATTACTTTAGCGCGCGAGGTTTCTCCTGTACGCTTCGCCCATTATCAGAGCTTACCTTGCTGGGAGGTGTCCGATGATGATCTGACTATCTATCAACGTGGTGTTTTATTAGCCTGTGAGAAAGCAGATGTTGATGGCGTGCTGACCAACACACCGTACCATCCGTCGCCTTGGATGAGGTATGAGGAGCGATTCAAACAGGTGACGAAATATATCATTGTAATCACTGAAGGGCAAAACGGATTTAGTAAGTTGGTCAGCATTTGTCTTACCCAATTCTAACGAATAATCTATATTTAAATCAAATTAATCACTAATCTTATAAAGATCACGCCTACAGAGTGTTTATAAACAGTTATTGTATTGTCCTGCTCTAGCATTCCATCCAAAGTTTGCACTATTTACGGAACTGGGTATCGTTTCACGAAGCTCCCACATCCACTATTTCCATAGCCCTCTTGCAATTGTACGAGCGCCATGTATAAGAGATTGATACGACAGTGCTTATGGTCTCGTAGTATACAGAAGAGCTTCGTGAAGCGTTACCCAGAACAGAACACTTATAGAATAGAACCGAACAGAACTAAGTTAATTATTTATCAAATAATAACATACAAATAATTTTGATTGTACAATAACATTTTGCAAGTCACAAACTAGGAATACTTAGATAATTAATAGAATTACTGACAATAAGTAAGTAAACGTTTGGCAATTTGTATAAAAGTTTGAACTTGTACACATGGAATTTCGAACCTGTGTCTAGCTTCCCCTGTTACGATTAGTTAAGACATTCAACATGGGACGCTCTGTTACATGCTCGAATCCAACCATAGGGTACAAGGTGCATGAGAATACGAGATGCGTTATGATCAAACAATATGAGTAGTATTTGTGTTTAGAGTACATTTTAAATACAATAAACTCATGACTCGCCAATCTCATAGTTTAATTGCACCGTTGGTTAATGACCAACGGTATTGTATTCTTTATATTTTATTATTTTAATTGGTCATGTCGTGACCCTCGCGTTATTTACAGAATGTTATTGCTGGAACTGGAACATAAAATTCCTGGGCGTTTCCTTTGACTGCATCTGAGACACTTTGCGAAAACCTACAACAAAGAGGTGACACGTGCCAACCAATGGCGGTTGTCTTTGAAGTAGCTTCTACGGAATTGAATAAACGCCCTACGGTGATAAATGACAATCATCCTCAAACAATCTGTGTTGTAGTTTTGTGTGGACAGCACTGGCACAAAGGAACAGAAAAGAGATTTAATCGTCAGGGGAAAAAAAGTCTTCTCCTCCGACTTACAACTGAGTCATAATTTATGGATACCGAATCCGAACGAATTGTGTCCATATTACATGATTGTGTTACTGCATTTATCAACGTCGGATTATATAGATAATTACCAAGTTTATCTTCCCAATCCCACGAAAGGGCGTCAAATATCAATGAGTCTAAAACACGATTTGAATTAAATAAGTTCTAACTGGTCGACGATACATTAGCCGTTGTATCACATAACAAAGAGAAACTTGCGTTCCTCTGCCACAAAAGCCACTGAAATTAAATATTATCCGTAATAGTAACGGCTTTAATATGAAGATAGTGTTATATACAGGTGTAGATTATCGTTTGTGGATGGCATCGACTTGATTTAAGGTTATACTAAAACGAACACATAATATTATGTATTCACGCATAAATGTGCGCTCACAGGTAGTGGCATACACGTTTGTACATCATACAATATTGTCTGGTTTCGTTAAGAGAGGAGAATATAGCAATAATACGCATTCATGTATATCTACTATAATGTTACAAATTAGGGTAGTACTGCAAACTCGACTCTAAATAAATGAATTTCATGAATAAATGATTTCTGTCTCCATTCATATTCATTCAAACTGTCAAACACAATGCTATTGTCACACGATATCGTTTATGAGTCAGCTAGGGTTAATCCTTTACGTTGTAAGTGGGGGTGCTCACACAATGACAAAGAATAACACACAAATGGTGAATTTATTAGCCATCTGTCCTTAGATTTGGTTCTAATAGGTTGTGGGTACTTGACACATTAATCATATACTATAGGATACGAGCCCAGGATTTAAATACATATATCATGAACGAATATCATGATATATGTATTTAAATCCTGGGCTCGTATCAACTGTCAAATGCAGTACCTTGAAAACTCTTTAGGCATCAAACCATGAAAATATCTGGCACGAAGATTTTTCTGTATTCGGTATGTATGTGTTACAGTACAGTTCATTAAAGGGGCAAGATCATACTTGCATAGGGAAAAATGGTCACTATCGGGGTTATTACATATTCTGAAAGAACAA
>JAUTBQ010174245.1:0-11480 GCA_032361185.1 Lepetodrilus ovalis
CATTTTAAATGTTGCTGGCCCGACGGACCCTCAAGTTTACAAAACTGCTGGCCCGAAGTTAAACTCACTGGCCTCGGACCTCCGGACCAGCGGTAATTTCTAACACTGCTGAAAGCACATTTTATGTTGAACAGCATGAATACCAAATACAAGTTCCAACGCATTAGACTTGCATGGAAAACCCAATGGAAATCCGCAATAGCCAGTGGCCGATTCTCGAAACCTTCTAAACGATCTTCTTAGCCTAAGAACGTGCATAGCACTCGCTATAGGTATCCCTAGGTTTGTTGTACGATCGTAAGAACGTTTCGAAAATCTCCTGAATGAAACTACCAACACATCAGACAATATGATTAACGTAGGTGAACTGTTCTTGCTGTTTCAACTGTAGCAGTTCAAATTTGTTATCATTGTCATTATTATGTGTCAAGCTGTACACAATCGTCTGACTCTTTATTACATTCAATGCAATTCCTAGAACACGTCATTCCGTCCAATAGGACCAAATACAGCAGGGTACGCCTACGTGTACACTGTTACGAATAGTTTGGCTTCACTAGATACGTCTAACTAAAATAGCCGTTCTAATCAGTAATTATCTTATATAGGAAAAGTAAGCGTATGCAATATAGAAACGAGAGTAGATGTAGAATCTATTGAATATCCTTGAGTGCAATCTACGGGATGCTATTGAAGTCTCTGCTTTGTAGGTCTATGTACATTATATCAAAGAGGAATAGTATGTCCCTTGCGTCACACAGCTAGCATGCATTTCACTTGGTAGTACCACTAGTAGGTTTATGTATTACCAAGCCTAACCCATTGGCATATGTGGGCCCTACCTCGACCCTTCGCTGAGGTTAGGCTTATGGACACTTGAACCTGCCAACTCTGTAAGTGTCGGGCTTGGTGGACGCTCTCATCAGGGAGTTGGGATGAAGTAACGTGTGCACGCTGAACACATTACCAGGGATACCACTGGCTTGATGCTCTTTGATCTCAGCTTAGGGGACGGTGAGAGAGTAATTTGGGGTTTTATCGACCTATTTTTCGCAATATTTCAGTGATTTTCGCGCTAATGTCGTTACGGTAGTAGGCTATTTCACAGTGTGTGGCATAAGAAGACGCAAAATGTACGAATGTTATAATACTGTGTTATCGCCCCGTGTTGATATGCTACTGCGTATATTGTAGATTAGTCTGTGTCACAACTGTAGATAGAAACCCCGTGATCGTAGCATTATGCATTTATCCTTCATCGTGTAAAAACATGAAATATCAGGGACGATTCATTACTAAGGTTGATGTTGACCAAGGTATCCTTTCACTTTATTTAGTCTCTTATCTACTAAGGAGACCACAGCGCTCTCTTTGCATAACATTAGCTATCGGTGAAGAGAGCGCTATGGTCGCTTAGTGGATAAGAGAGCTTCGTGAAAGGATACCCTGTACTCAATTGAAATATTTCTTTAATATGTTACATTGTACAGTATATGTCACAATGAATGATTGATTGACTAAATGAATGAATTGTGCTGTGCGTCGATCTTCCATTGTTAACTTATTACATACACTCCTCCATGCTATTGCATGCTGGAAGAGCTAAAAGCTACTTTATTATTTCCACCTTCTCAACTCCCTGAGAGTCCCAGACACGAGAAGGTTACCAGTCACAAGTCAAGTTCATCCTACCCAGTACTCATTGTCAAGCTACGTTAACTGATATGAGGCAGTGTGGAGCTCTAAGTACATTGCTCAAGAGTGTGACACGATGATCATGAGCTAGGCTCGAACCCAGGACCTCCGGGTGATAAGATAGGCTCGCTACTAGATCATCGCGCTTTTAATCATATGATGAATAAATTGTAGTTATTTACAATATAGCTATCTGCATGACAAACATGACACACACACACACACACACACACACACACACACGCACACACACACACATATATATATATATACACACACACACACACACACAGGAACACACACAAACACACACACACACACACACACACACACACACACAAACAAACACACACACAGATACACAGATATACACAAACGCACACACACATACACACACACACATAGAGTACGACCTTTGACCGGCCAAACTACCATTAATAGCGAACTAACTATAGAAGAAATATATAAGGAAATATTCCACGATGTAGTGCTAAAATATTGTATTTGTGGAATATATATATATGTATATACCGACCCTGAAATGGTATGACCACTTAATGTCTGATGCCTTTTCTTCAATGCATTATTTCAGCCTGTCCCTGCAACTTCCCTGTCATGTCCGGCAGCCCAGATCTGTGCCTGTACATTTCAGACGTTAAGGGATCATATGCAGAAGCCGCCGTATGTCTTAGCTTTCTATGTAGAAACATGTGTAGCATGCACGCCTTTATGTGTATTTACTGTGTGCTATTGTATATACAAGCAGAGGAGCGATCAATTCCACAACCATACAACCACACTATATTAGCTAATTCAATACGTTCTTAAAAGTATCGTTATTGAGTAATTAACTCGTACATGAAAAACAACAGATTGTTACGTGGATCAACATTATAATTATATTCCATTTCTTGCAGGAGTACTGCGACAGTCTTGGAGGTCAATTGTATGAAATACGCGATAGTACCGAGCAGGGTCTAGTTACGGATCAACTGGAGCTGCAAATATTTGATTGGATTGGAAGTTCCAGCAGTTCCGGGGGACACGGCGGTTCCGGTTCCGGTTCCGGTTCCGGTTCCGGCGGATCCAGCAGTTCCAGCAACAGGCGACGGGAACGTGAGTGCGCAGTGTTATATTGATATAAACGCCAGAGGGCCAGAGGGCCTTTTCTCGAAACATTCCTACGATCGTACGTCAAACGTAAAGGTTCATGTTACAAATGCGATTTTTGGGCCTACCCCAATATTCTCCGCTGTTGTATGTTTCACTGCTTATTCTTCATCATTGCCGTGTATATAAAGATATCTAGTGTGGTGTGGTCCCGTCAACATTGAGCAATTTGAAATATTCAAGATGGCCACCATGGACCCGAACATTCACTGAAAATGCCTTTATGGATTTGCCTTTGTAAAGGGTGTGGGGGTGGGGGGGAGACCTATTGCTAAAATGGCGGACTTATTACTAAAATGTATTGTATCATATATCCAGTTCATCGACATATAATTTTCTTCCGAAAATCTTAACATCTATGATGGTCGCCATGACACTACAAGTTTACGTATACTAGTAATCGTATAAAGTAAATAAGAGAGGCAAAAAGATAGCATTCGTTGTGTTTTGAGATATCATGTTGAATGGCACCATCTAAGAATAGCAGAAGTATTTAGAATTTAAGATGGACACCATAAAACCATAACTTAGCTATACATATGTTGATCATATCACATCAAGCAAATCAATTTTACATACAGAATATACCCAAAATATAATAAATTTACAGAGTTATCAATAACGGATAGGGTTATGCATTTTAAAACATCCCCAGTTAATTTAACCTGGTAGCGTTACCTGTTATGTAACATTAAATCTCTCTTTTAGCACTTTTACTTACAGGACTATTTAAACTTTAGGCTAGGTGGTCCTGTTAGGTATCTGGAACAGGACACTTAAAATGTCCTGCCACGAATGTTGTTAGAATGTTTTAGGATCCTGGAACTGGACACCTAGTTCTAGTTTGCTGTGGTGCATATTAAATCACATTCGCTAGATGCTGTTATCCAAGTGTATCTAATGTACGTACAACATTCCTTTAAAGAAACAGAGGAGTATTCCATTTCGAATTCAAACTTAAACATAATGTTTCTCGTGAAAAATACACCATTAAAAACTAATTTACAACATATTGTTTCTGCTGTATCATCATCATCGGCTACTTCATAACCTGGCTTTGACTTTGTATTAGAGCGCCCATGGTCTCCGTTGCTCAGAATAAGTGTAGCTACAAGTAAATGTAAGTAACCTTTTATGGAACCGTTACAAGTGTAACTCTGTTTGCACGAAAGGCTATGTCGCACAATAGGTTTAGCTTGCCAGTTTGCCAAGTATTGTACCGATACAAATGCTTAATAGCGGATTCATACAATTTGGCCAACTACATACATATAGAAGATAGATGACACAAGAGTGGCATGCATGCAGCCATATATCTAGATATAGCATGAGATGTCACTCCCGCAACAGTATCTGATCAGCTTTAATTAAAAACTTTACTTTCGCCAGATGAATATCAACAGCAATTTGATGTTTTCAAGGAAACCGTTTCACAATCCCATCTTCAGTCTGAATAAATACTTTGACACCAGCAATGAATTGAACGGCAAATTACTAGTCACTGAAGGGTTGATGACAGTAATGAGTTCTAGCTGGACAAATAGCATCTGATGACATCTCTCTGGAACCAGTAGAATTGCTAAAATCTATCATATCTTCTGGTGCGGGTGAATTATCTTGCAATAATCAGATAGCCTATACATTTAAACTGTGTCTGTATGCTCCGTCATAGAGGCCAGAGGTTCTGCAATGAAATAGAACATGACGATAATGATGACTAGCAACATTTTGCCCTTATGATGGTGAATTCCAAGCAAATTGTCGGTGCCATGGCGGACATAATTATTGCCTATTATTATGGCAGCCATTTTGAGTTCTGAATAATTCTGCTGTTGCTTGGTGGTTCCATTGATCATATAATCTCAACACATAGCCAATGTTATCTTTCCACCTCTATTCTATTTGTTATATATTATTACAATTACATTTGCAGTGTTATGGAGGCCATCTTTGATTTTGAGATTGTTGTAAGAAATATGTTTGCCCTTTATATAGTAAAAGTCATCTTTACTAAGGTATTTTCAGTCCATTTTACGTTGCAAATTGCTTAATGTTGACGGACCCACATCACCCTAGATATATTTATATACACAACAATGATGAATAATCAGCAAAGAGAATAAAACTATATAAGATAATTTGGGGTTAAGAAGATCGTAAGTTCAAGAATAGGTCCACAGATTATTTGCTAATTATGTGGTTGAATACACCACCTAGTTAGACAAATAAAATGTACATGTAGGTAGACAATACTATCACGGTTGATTGGCTTAGATAATGGCCAAACGAATTTCTGTCTGAGACTATTTACGTTGGATTTGTACACCCAAAAGTTGCTATTTACTGGTATACTAAATCCCCAACACTTGATATTTATAATAAATTTCATATTTTATAATAATTATTTGTCAAGACAAAACATTATATTGTCTTTGATGTATTCATGATATATGAGAGTTATGTCCCCTTGCGTTGATACAAAGAAGGATGAAGAACTAAGATTGTTCAGGTTGTTGAAATTGAATTTTGCCTACCGTACAGCGGTAGAAAGGTTTTTGGAAGTACAAACATGATTTATATGTATGTCAAGTGAATGTACTTTGTAGTTGTAGCTAAGAACTAGTAAAAAACGGCCATAAAGATTTGTGATTGTATGCCTTTAAAACTTACGTACTTATTTACTTACTTTTCTATTTACATACTGTGTTTACAGAAAAGTTGCTATTCCACCGGACTTCGATGTCACATTTATTTATCTTGGATTAGGAGCACTCCTGTCAGAACATAAATCATCATTTCCGAATGCGCATGCTCAGTGGTCTGGAGAAAACACCAATCTGACCTCCATATTCGACGCACTGAAGCACTATGCGTATCGACCGTTCTCCGATGAGAGCAGAGTTAATACAATCGACCCTAGAACTTACTTCTACCTACGTCACTTCCTGGAGAGGGCAAATTCCGCCAACTCTGATGTAGCACTTATTCCAACTTGGGTGAGTGACCAGCAACAATCGTATGGACTGTATATATTTTCGTTGAGAGTGTTAATAGCGTAGCTTATACAATATACATGTGTGCTAGTATATTAGGTCAGTATATGTTAACTAACGTGATACATGTTTAATCTATTATCAATACGAAACGAACTTGCAATATTTTCGATTGTATATTATAAATTAGAACTTAGATGTCCATGTTTAAAATATTCCGCCGTATACAGTACGCTGCCAATATAATTGACACTATATATCAGTCTTCTTTCAATCTACAGGTAAGTCGACCAATAATTGCTAGTCACGTGATTTCCATGTCTTTACTGTAGGTCCAGGATGTCGATGAAACACGGTACAGGTATGCTAACGGTAACGTCATGGCGTACAACGTCAACAACGTCGACGTCACCGTGTTGGCCAACGGAATATACGGCATCACCTCCAGCGTTCTCAGCGGTCTGATGCCTGTCGACATATTGGATGACCCGGATGTACAGGTATGAAGACAGAGAATGCGACATCCTGAACACTGCCATATAACGACTACTCAGCTCGCAGTAGTTATGTAATTATCATCCTTTTTAATAGTGTTTTTAATCCTTTCCCTACAAGTGACAACTTAGTGAAAGATTCTAGAAGGTGACTCTAAACCTCATTAAAGACAAAGACAAAACAAAAAATATAAAATAGCAACATAGCGCACGTGGGACCGCATTCGTTCAAGGTCACACTGAATCAGGGGCAGATAATTTTACTTTGTTCCCTCAATTCTTGCAACATTCTGTTAATGCAGACCAGCTCAGTTGTACAGTCCTAACACTATCCCTAACCCTAACCATGCACTATTCTTTTAATGTAGACCTGTGTATCCTTTCACGACACTCTTTTATCCACTAAGAGACCGTAACGCTCTCTTTGCAGTGCATTTGCTATCGGCAAAGAGAGCGCTACGTGGTCTCTTAGTGGATAAGAGAGCTTCGTGAAAGCATACCAAGTTCAGTTGTATTACCCTAACCTCAATATCCCCGAGGGAAGGGTGCAACTTTGAGCTCACTGACTCCGTGTTCACCCTTCTGTTCATTGACTCCATTTATCCGGCAAGCAGATAAACACCCTGGCGACAGAACGAGTTGTCTCCCCGTGTGTAGAATTTGAAACCAACCAATCAAAACATGTGCTGTAACCTGTACAAGTGCAACCGGTCTCTAAAGTCAGGGAACCCGGATGGTACGAGTCAGTCGAGTGAGTCAGGTCACGTGACCTAGGCAAGATGACTTTTGAGAGAAGATTCAACTTAACAAGACACACATGTGCAGATGACTGTTGAAAGTCCGTCTCCCGGTTGTGGATTGTAACCTAACACTTGTGAAAGTTGATTGCCAACAGGAAAACTTTGATATTTGCCTTCGTTTGTGACTGACAAAGTAGGTGGAGCTGGGTCTACATGTATGTGGAGTCTCGCTAGGGCGAATCTGATTGAACTATGTCGCCGCGCGATAGCTTTTGAAGTTTTTGTGCCAGTAATTATGGCTTTTGCAAGCAAGGTACGGTACGAGTCTGTCGAGTGAGGTCACGTGGTCTAGGCAAGATACCCAAACTGACAGTGCTCCAGCTACCTTTTTTGCACGATTGAGTAATTACCCCTCAATAACTAATTTCGTTTGGGTATTTTTATGTAGCGATACAGATTTCTTTAGATTATAGTTGCTTACGCTTACTAACCAGTATTTAATTCACAGAACACATGGCATCCTGGCGCTATATTTTAATATTGCGTGACTGTGATTTAGCCTCGACCGTACCATCTTGCCTAGACCACGTGACCTAACTCTACAGACTCGTGTCCCTTGCTAATTTGCCAGCAGGAAAAATAGGGTCAATGATAGGAAGGGTAATAACGGAGTCAGCGTAGCTCGAAGTTGTACCCTTCCCTCGGGGAGATGCGATCATACAGACTGGCTGTCAGTTATATTAAATGTCTGTGCTCTAGTCAGGTGAGCTAGTCTGGTATGTTCATGATAAAACAAAATATGGGACAGAATGATGTTTCACTTCTTTGATTGAAAATTGATTTTAATACAATTGAGTATCCAATATTTGAATTTGCTTTTTAAACACTGCAATTATTTTTAATTGGTTATTCTGTGATTTGCTTCGAATATTGTACTTTAATGCTAGGCTTATCTGGAACACTGCCTAATCCTAACTCTAACCCTGCACTATTCTGTTAATGCACACCAGTTCAGTTTTCTTTTAACTCTGGCAGAAGTTCTGAATGTGGCTGTCTAATGGACACATTATTACGTATAGCACATTGTGTAAGTAAATACCGATATGATATGATCCTGTTCCTACCTATGGTTATGTTTCCTTGTACAAGTATAGAGGTCCTTTCAGAAAATATACCTCAACAGCACGTCAGTTATCGTCTACGAGATCCAGACCAATCTGACGGACAGACTAGATCTGGCATTGACGTATTACACGTCTCTGTTCGAGTTCTACTGGTTCGTGGCTAGGTCGCTGTTCATTCTCGAAAATAATCTCCAGAAAGGACCTCTACCTCACAAGGTAATAATTATACGTTTACCTCAATATTGCCTCTAATGTTTCCAACTTCAGTTTGTGCTTTTGCTCAGCAGAGATTTCTGCAATTTACTCAGTACTGTAACTGGAGCAAAACATCAGAGCCCGAGACTCAATGACGCACTCAGGCTATGACGTCACATGATGTTTTATGAACAAACTTCTGAGTTGAGCATGAAATCGTACTCAGAAAATTTCGTAATCTCGGGGCCTGGACAAAACCTCCTAGCTTACTTAATAACATATAATAGGTAAGTTTATGGAAGTGTTGTTGTAGTTGGAGAGCAAGGCGTCATAATATATGCTATAGGGTCGCGTATAAATTATATACCTTCGGATGCATAATCTTGAAGGTAATTTATACATTATTGAGAGCTTGTGTCTTATATTCAATAACCCCATCCTCGAACTCCATACTATTGTGTCTCCATATGTATCGCGCCTCAGTTTTAACCCCAGTTATTTATTACCAGGCTCTACAACTTGTTCATCAGGAACTTAGCAGAGTTCTCAGAAGTTACGTGACTCAGGACATCTTGAAAGCAGGAATCTTAGAACGGGGACAAATGTATTTTGACGATTTTCTCGGGGATCGTGACGTCACGAGTGATAACAAGCCATTGGTGAGAGGATGTCACATTGAATTTATAATCAGAATGTGATGAATTGATACGCTAATAACATATTGCAGTTCCAAGTACACTAATTGAGGATGAAATGTTAATTTATTACAACCCATGGCAAATTTTGTGTAATCTCAGGTGTTATGTTATCTTTGACGTGAGAGCCGCCATCACATTTGGTATAGTTTTTGACCACTAAGCCTACTTCTGAACAGAGAAAAATGCATATGCAGCGTATACAAGCATATTTTATGATAATCCTACATACATTAGATTTCGGCGTGGAATCAATCCATGTGAACTATTCGAAAACATTCATTCTGCATTGCATTGCGTTTTTTCTTAAAGTTCAATGCTATGAATACGTTGCTAAGATTTGTCTCTATCTATTCCACGTAGAAAGATAACGAAGATAAAATATTCACAACAGCCATGGCAGCGAACGCTCTCATCCAGACATGGTCCGTCTTCGACTCAAAGACAAAGAAATTGTTTTGGATAGCACGTAAGTTTTTTTTATAGTCAATTAATGTTTGTTTGAGGTGTAGACGTGCTATACAGTTTTCCCATGTCTATACAACCTGGTCGCCAATCACGAATCCTCTAAACCCTGACCATTATGACTACACTAACCTCCGTCAAATACCCTGGGGGGAATATTGCTATGCATCCCTCCCAACAGCTTGTATTATTCAGGATAATCATAGTACTCCCTGTCATTCTTAGACGGATGTTACCGTAAATGTATCTAAGGAATCCCATTGGCGGCCAGCCATGCTGATCGGCTGCAATCAAAACCCGCCTTACAAAGAAAAGACGTTGACAATCGGATACCCATGTCACTTCCCTTCCCCAACGCGATTGATAAACGCATTTCTGATGTCTTGTAGACAAACTGTCGAGCTATTTCATTAGTCGGCAAAATGGCAAAGGGAGATAACTCTATAGTGCACACAAGATGGCACTTTTTAAACGATAACGTCCGCGAGATTAGGAATGCAACACACACAGGGTCAGCGAAGATAGTATTTTAGGCTGATAATCCTGTGGGCAGAGAATGATTGATATATATGACTCCGTTTTTGAGATACATGTATTAGGTCACGGGGAATATGTATTAACTTAACTTACTATCATAAACCAATCAGAAAGCTCTGATTTAACATGGGAGTGTTGCATGGGTTTGCATGTAGTCTAAAAGTAGATTTGTCATCTCTCTCTAGAGAACTTTGAATTGGGTTGCTTTTAATAATTGATTTCTTACTAGTCTAAGAAACCTGCAAATATTTATTATTATTATTATTATTATTATTATTATTAGTAAGTTAGTAAAAATATTGTCACTGCTTTTTTACAAGTTTGGCGGAGATCTACTGGATTCGCTCTAGAAATCCCTGTGCTCTCAAAACGAAGTTCCCGATATAGCAATATTATCCCAGGGCATTTGATGGATGGAAGGGGTTCGAAGATGCCGGTCACGTGGTTTCAGTGTTTACGAACGCACATGTCAGTGGACCAAGATAGTATCTATATACATTATGTGTAAATATTGGCAACTATTCTATGTGTAGTAACTAACCATTGACAGCAATGTTTTAGAAACTCCGAGCAGTGTCAAAGATGCCGTAAAGAAGTCGATTTCTTGGCTCGAAAGGAACTCCTTGTCTGGAAAATACAAACCATGGAATGCTTTCTGCTCTGGTTCTGGAAAAGGTCACGAGGTAATCATTGTATTTAAAATTGCATGTATAGCTATATCCCATGGTCACGATATTCAATTTAGAAAGTATCAATTAACGATTGATATCGTATACAAATTTAAAACAACAGACCTTTATCTCCTAAATATAAGTCAAGGTATCGTTTCCGCCAATCGATTTGGTACCGTTTTCGCTAATTATTAATGTTCCGTTTTCGTCAATATCGTGCGCCTTTTTTGGATGGTGCCGTTTTAGGGCCTGCACCCATCAGCTAATAAGAATCGAACCAATCAAATTGCTTATAATGTTGAACACACGAAACCCCCGTAGTTTGACAGCGTACAACACAGACTGATGTTCTATTCTATCGCTGTCAGGAGAGCATGGCGATATCAAATTACTAATTACATGTCATATCAACAGTTATTAATTATCGTATTGGTTACTGGTTCCGTATGGTTATTTGTTTATATGTTTTATTAAAATCTATTTTTAATTAGAATTTAGCGCCGCTTTCAATATTATTTCACTTTTTTTCAAGACTATTAAGCTTAGGGTAGAAGGATGTAGCGCAGTGGTAGAACGTTGGACTTCGGAGCAAAAGGTACCGAGTTCAAATCCCGCCCCACGGGGTCCCGGCATCAATTTCGCAGAAGTTACATTTCTGACGCGATATTGGTAGGATGCACTGTCTGTAGAGTGGCACTACA
>JAUTBQ010174256.1:0-25462 GCA_032361185.1 Lepetodrilus ovalis
TGTGTGTGTGTGTGTGAGAGAGAGAGAGTGTGTGTGTGTGTGTGTGTGTGTGTGTGTGTGTGTGTGTGGGAGGGGGATGTGCGCGTGCGCGTGCGCATGTGTTTATGTGTAACATACTGGAATTCGATCACCAGTTTGAATTGTAAGTCCAACGATAAAAGGGTAATTGTGTTGACCGATAGCAATAGGAGCATCTTTTATCACACGTCTAAACACATTAACACCCACGTATTCAGTGAATGGTTCCCTGTATAGTAATTTTAAAGACATTTTGCTACTTACACTCTCATCGTGCCTAGAACTGTACCACGTCCGAGGTGTCACTGTATTCCAGGTAAGAATCGGCCACTACCAGAGACCCACACTACCAGAGACCCACACTACCAGAGACCCACACTACCAGAGACCCACACTACCAGATACCCACACTACCAGAGACCCACACTACCAGAGACCCAGGGTTGCAGAATAATGTATAGTCGAATGTCTCCATAATGAGTCTGCCTTGACCTTAACGTCCACCCAACTACTTATCAACGCAATCTGGCGGTATATCAAGAACGCCCGTCTAGGCCTGCATTACGGCGTGACAGTAACGACATACTTCAGCACCTGCATCGACGGCTACAGCCAACTGAGTATTACTGGTAATGACATTATACAGTCATAGGTAATTACTATTTCTTCAGCAATTGCATCTGCAGCTTCCGTGACAATATCTGAAACTGTATTTCATTTAACAACTTTCACGGCCACTGACGAATTCTACATAGTCTGTAGACAATGGCGATTTGTTTCTGAAGATGCCTCCGTGAATCTATTCCATTTTTTAAATTTAAACATAAACTGAGGTACAGAAGAAAGTTCCTTACATGTTATGTTGCAAATATGTAATAAAACACCTAACTTGTTTGTTTCGCTTGATTTACAATTTTCGCCCCAATGCAACCCTAGCTATTTGCTTGACAGAGAAACAACAAATAAATATTTGATCCAGTTTGTGTTAATTTTCGAAAATCACTAATTTCGCTAATTTCCAATGCAAATGAAGAAATAACAATATAAAAACCAAATGGCTGTAACTAACAATATTGCACGTTGAGGAAAAAACAACACAAGAAAAATGCCAAGGTTATCAGCTTTTGGGCGAGAAAGAGCCGTCTGTTTGACATGTTTCGGGTAAACTAACAGCAGGAGCGTCTGGCTCCACAAATCAAACCGTTATTAAACTGCGGGTAAACCAAATCCAGCATATAGTCAGCTGTCCAAGAAGCGAGAGGCAACGAGCGATAATGCCACATATTTACCAGTACCTCAGATACTGCATCTACGCATGCTGACGTCATTGACACCGACAACATCACACAACCGTGCCAGAAGTAAGCTGGCGTCTACGTACTGTGGGAATCAGATGGTATCCACATTTCCGTTGGATGTCCTTAAGTCCCCACCGCAGACAGATACGACGGTAATTGGCCACGTCTGTTCGACGTCGGCAACGTCATCACTGGCAACGAGTTATTTTCTGTGATAAAATCAGATTCAACCTCCTTGTTTCTGATGGTAGGATTAGAAAATATAGGTACACAGGCGGGCGATATTAGCTATAATCTGCATGGCGTGAACTTTCTTTTGTACATCAGTTTATGTATAATGCAGCCTTTCATAAATATGTTATTTTAGTCATAGGATAGCGCGAGTTATTGTTTATGCACCATTACCGTGTTAGATACATTATGCTGGCAATCTGACCCCAAGCCATGTTGATATGCGTCTGTGCATAAAGGGATCTCATTAGACGTAGTGGTCCAGAAGTGATGCGTCGCCAACGTCTCATCCTAAAGAAGACTTCCGAGTACGCTCACATGCTCGGCCACGTACGCTGTACATCAACGTTGTCTTCAGTCTGCAGGGAGGAAGTCGTGATTGATGGCTGAAATAACGGGGGTAGTGTGGTAACTATTTTTTTCCTCGACATCACGACAGATTTATTACCATGTAATCAAATAAACCAGATCAGTAATTCACATTTTACGTCAGTTCTAGGATAATTTGCATTATTTTTCTACAATACATTCTACGAGGAATAAGATTTGATCTCTTCTTATATTAAGTGTGATAGAGTACTGGTAAAGATACTATTTTATTTATTATTTTAATTGGGGTTTAGAACCAATCTCAACATTATTTCGCTTGTTATTTTGTATATAGCTAGGCTATTTGTAGAGCAGAATGTTGGCAGTAAACCTGCGAGCACCGGCTGGTACTGATAACCCAATGATGTTAACTGCATTACCACGGTATAGACAAGGCATCATATAATGATCGCGCTGAAGGGTAACTTTGGATGGAGAATATACTGCGTAAACTACTGTTTCACGATTTCATACCATTGTAGGACATACTCATCGACATAGAATTGGGAGTCTAAATCTAAATTGATAAAAAATATATTAATTTGATCATAGTCGATTAAATAACTTACATAGTTACTTCATAAACGTGTATTGTCGTCACCATTCTTCCTCTTAGAAGTAATAATGAAATTGAGGTTGATTACATTCGTTAATTCGCACTGCGTTACATGTACCGAATGTTGGATTCAATACGTGGGCCAGGCCAGCCTAAAGTATAGCGCGACTGAGAGGACATAGACCTAACATTAAGCACAATATCACAGCTAAGGCCCCACATGTCGCTCCCCACTTCAGTCTGCCAGGACATAGTTACCAATGCTCCCTTCTGTAGAGAATGAGCATTGGTAACCACGAAGCACTCGACATTGTAGAAGCCATCTGGATCCATAGACTTAACACTGTCTTCCCAAACGATCTCAATGAATATGTTCTTAAAAAATTAAAACATTTAATATATTCGCCTTATCTTATTGGTAGTTTTGTATTTAGTTTCGCCCTTCTATTAGTGGAGTTGAATTGTATTTGCTTCACATTCTTCTAAACACGATTATGACGTCAATGTCTGAAGATGTCGGCAATATACCGACGAAACGTAGCAGAGTAGAAATTGTATAGTTTACATATTTCATTACATTCATTTTATTTCTGTAAGTATCCACCAAAAACACGCATTATCACGGTTAGGTTAATAGGCAAACCGGTCCAGATAGTCCTGCATATTGGGAGAAGAGACTGATATAATATAAAACAAGTCATTACAAAGTTAAACATTTCCCTCGAGTATTCTTCGCGCTATTTTCGTAGGTGATAAAATTCCAATGTAGAAAACCTCATTCTCATTGTAACAAGACCAAAGGTTTTTATACTCATTGCTGTACCATCATCGGACTTTTACCGTCAATAATTGCAACTTTTATAATCCACACGGGACTGAAGGAATGGCTTATCTTTATTTGATTCCCTGTTCCATCCTTTCTGGGTGCGTGTTATGACTCGAGTGCGTCCCAGTGTGGGGATGTAGATCAGTCCCTGTAAACCAGTACTGGCAAACCTGTACAATACTGGTTAGTGATCCACGGGACATTAAACTTTTCTTCGTTACATTTTTATTACCATTCTCAGCAAAGTGTTCATAGGAGAAGTTGTAATCAGGTTTGGTCACGTATTGATCCGAACCCCAGTGAAAGGGATGATGCTCATTGCTCGTGGCACAATGGAGAGTGTGTCTGATACAGCTGCACGCAATAACGTCATGAAGCCATATTGTTGACCGACGCTCTTGTAGGCCTACGCATGTCGTAAATCTACATTACTCAGAACGTCTATTTTCTGGCCTTTCCCGACACTTCAATTTACCAACTTTTACATGCAGTCAGTTATGGAAATAATATATTGTTACTCGTGGAATAATATTCCATATTTCCATTTAACTATACTATATTTTCGTGACACATATTGCATAATGTTATTTCATTAGCATAGATACTTTAAATCCTGCCTTATCCTCGGCTAGTCATGATGTTTACATATCCGAGAGGTTTTCACGAATTAATCGTGAACATCAACACGTTATTGAACCAAATGGTGGGAAATTGGCTTGTTATCGCAGAATTTTTCAATTTATCTTCAAAACAATTCATCAATTTCGGTGCCAAGCATATTAGTGAATTGACTCGGCAATCGATGTTCCACCTATAACATTACCAGCTATTTTGATAGCTTGTTGAATTTCTGGATTACTCATAATGAACGTCCGACATTGTACCCCCTCCTCCCGTTCCCCATTACTATGGCTGGAAGACCGATGAGTTTAAGTCCGTCTTTTCTTGTCGTGGCTAGTGATGGAGGCCAGACTATGCGGCAACTCGTGGGTTGTTGGAGGCTTACTAGAAGAGGTAACAAATCATTTCGTCGAGGCCAATCCTCTATAGTACAGTGACATCCTTGTGAATAGCAGTGGGTGCCAACGAACAGGAGAATAATCTAAGTTGGTATCTACTGGAAGCCGTGACCGAAACAGTAGTTCAGAAGGTCGTCCAAGACCTAATGAGAAAGATAGTTACTGAATCGTAGAGGAAAGAAAAATAACCTGGTTTAATCTGGCTTGTCCTAAACAATCCGGGTTCATTCTCAGAAAATACATATTCAGATATATAGCTTACGTATTCTGTTGGTTTATGTAAACTGTTAGTTTTACATATTTCGTGTTTTACATAATCTGTTGAGTTTATACAATTTCTTAGGTAGTGTACAACTGTTAGGCATAATAAATCGACTGATACGTCATACCTATACATCAGAATACTGTTAAGATATCCATCTGTTTATACATTCTTGTACGCACTCCATTGACCAATACATGTACTTTAATCAGGTCAACATAAAGTCGGTCAGTCTAGTGAAGACTTTCATTAATACGCGCACATATTGAAGTCAATGGAAGCATACTATCTGACGTCTTGTCGATAACATCCTGTCACCGCTGATCAAGCCCGCTACAAACATTAACAATTTATTTCACTCCTAGCAATTCCCTGATATTCACTTCATCCTTGTATGTATTCCGTAGATCCTGGTCGTAGGAGTATGCTTAGCTGTTGCGTGATCATAAGTTAATCCCCTGTTAGAACTGGTGATGGCAATAGTGCATCCAGTACGCATAAATGTGAATGCTCAGCCTGTCTACTGCGCTGATGCCTAATGCTCATCTGTATGCTCTTGGTTTTATACCCAATAGGTTAGCCTGTGTCACAGACCCTGTTCTCAACCAAATACTCCTATTACAAATACCTCCCATGGACAAAAGCAAGTCTAGATTTTTCTGGGGAACAAAGGTTAAAGAATTTCAGAGGCTCTTTTCATATTAATATTATACCAATCAGTGGACTTTATTAAAAATAATTTCCTTTCATCCTCTGCGACTATTGATAGTCTACCAATGCGTTTAATGCAGAATGAAAATTACCACCCACAGTTATGTGTCACGTCCCTTAAATAGTTGGTGTCGCCTACCGTGTTTGGTACTTGACGTTGGAGATTTGAACGTACATACTAACAGAATTATTGTTTAATGCTCTTCATAAAATGTGTGTGCATTTTCAGGTAGATTGTATTGCTAGGGCAAGCCATCACAATGGTTAGTCACGACAACTAAATAGGATTTCAGTCCAAGTTGAAAGCGATACCTCCTTTTGAAATCATTATTAGATGGTGAATTGAAATGTCACTCATTATTAAAAGTGTTATAGCAGATTAACTCTTGAACTACAAATACGATGAAACGGACCCAGTATCTTGGTCGTGACAAGGTGAGTGCCCCTGTTCTACGTAATTATATACACTGATCAGTTGTATCAATTGTGATGCCACTTGGGAACAGAGTTGTCACTAAGCGTATTCTTTTCTTATGGGACATTTCTTTACGCGTTGAAACCAAATTCATTTAGGCCACCTAAGTAAATAGCACGTTCGGGTGTTGATCTCGATTAAGGGAACAATTTCTACAAGATGCTACAAAGGTACATGGTCTTCCTCCCCGCCAATACAAACTTCTAATACGTCTTCAGAAAAAAACATGTACAATAGACCAAGTCCTAACTTGGGAATGTCAGATGAAAGTTATTACTAATGATATGTTACTTATTAACAGAATCATCACATTAATGCAAAGAAGCAGCTGGCAGTATTGGAGATGTGTGGTAAGCATGAGTCATTATTACAGTCACATAATATTATTCGATTAATCATTTGACTTTATTGGATATATGTATTGTCATGTAACATTATAATAAATATGTATCAATAATCAATTACAAATTGTAGTGTTGTTATATTGATACTTTGACAGTATTACAGATCTGTAGACATCGTGTGCTATAAATACAGAATTATAGCGATCACATCAGATATTTATTAGCCATATTAAGAATAATGAATATATACTGATCATTTTACGTTGTTTGATCACTTTATTGATAAAATGTCGGAGATAGTAATGTTAAATGATAGTAGTAATTTACTAAATACAGTGATACTATAATGTTATATATTTATAAGTGTTGATGCTAGACAAAGTGTCGGTATTACCATTATCATCAGGTAAAGGTTATGCAATGTCCTCAATCAATTAACAACGGTATCCTACTAACAGATATATTCTGTTCCATCTTTCTATTATTGACGTTCCTGCTAGAAATGCGCCAAGATATAATTCAATTAATTGCCAATGTTTAATATCACGCCTGGTACACCGTCTATACAAATACGTATTCATATATCGTCGTAGGATCTGGTATCAACTCGCATTGTTGTCTCTCCTCTAGAAGCTCCTTCCAGCTTGGCATTGTACGTCTGAACGGAATTCCACTTAACAAGAAGATGAAAGAATGAATTACCCATGTTGATTCAGCGCTGACATCGACGCTAGGGCAAAAAAAGTTTAAAAAATAGGTCTGACCTTTGACTGTCGAGATCAAATGTCAAGTAGAAGCCATACGTCTTTTGATGCAACCACGCCATCGGAGTGTAATTCTGTAGTTCCGTTCTGGACCGTCTCTTAAGGGCTGATGTCATTCGTACAGCGGGATGCCGCGTCTAGATTCTGATACGGATTCTATACTTAGTCTTCAAACAATGATTGAACTTTTACATGAACAGTGTAAATATTAACATATTTGAATGATGTATTTCCCAGTTATCAAATCGGCTTTGCTATCAAACGTTACACGCAAATATACACCACACCAATATGTTGAGATGGCATAATGTTCTTCGTGTTTACAATATACAATGCATCCCCTATATTGCATAATGAGTCTTAATTAATTAAACAGATATGCATCGATAATGCAATATACCTGCACCCCATATGTATAATAAATTCGCATTAACACAGTAAAATGCCCAGCTTGTCAAAGCGAGAACAGCTTTACGATTACTGTAAATGCATGCATAAGTATTGCTCTTATTAAAGCTATAACCCTCTTACTTATGTCCATTGTAAATGCTCACATGCTGATCAATGTAATCGGAGCCAACATAGACTGCTCGTGGACTGAAACGTTGACGGAGGCTGTACTATGGAGTGTTTCGTATACCATTCTGAATGGTAATATGGATCAGTTGTCTCTCGAACCTTTCAATACGTTTACCGCCTACGACCATTTCCACGCAAACAGTTTCATACAGAGAAGATGAAAGCAAGAACCCGCACCTCAGCATTGCCCAAAGCTCCGTCATCCCAATCAATGGACCTACACCTTCATGTATGTTGTAGGGTTTTGATGGGATCTCCTCACAGTTGCTAATATTGACATGAGAAAGTAATAGTGATCGTAGTTTATTGAAAGAATCCTTTGATCATGATAAAGGTTAATATTCTTAAAGATATTTGCCTTCCTTGGTAATGCAAACATCTGCCTCTAGATTAATGCTGTGTGGACGCGTCTACCGGCGCTTGAGCCGTATTAAGTTGGTAGTCTAACCTCTTCAGGTTCCACGTGGTACTACGTCGTCTCAGACATAGTGACACTGCTGCTAAGATATTAATTACACCCTAAATCCAATTACTTTAATTACATCAAACACTGGTCATGATGTACGTGAAGACACAGTGGTGTGAAATGTCAACTTGTGTTCATGTATCAATTTGTTTAAGCTGCGAGCGTGGTAGGATTTCCAACACGTTAGAATCCTAGTCATCCACTCATCAATCATGTGGTGTTTTTTTTTACATCTTCGCACTTGATTCCCACAGTGTCTCCAACACCTGCAGACCCTGGTACCCTTTCACGAAGCTATTATATTCACTAAGAAACCATAGCGCTCTCTTTCCCGATAGGTAATGCACTGCAAAGGGAGCGATATTGTCTCTTTATGAATATGAGAGCTTTGTGAAAGGATACCCTGAACTAACTCTCAATAGTGAAGAATGTAGCCATAAAACAAGAGACTAGTGTAAAGTTCCGCGAACTATGATGCACTGATGTCCTGATGGTGCGGTATGGACAGAGACTCGTTGGGTTGTCAGCCCTTGAAGATCTCGACACTCAGAACCACCTCACGCTAGGCAATCGTGGATACTATATGGCACGAGGCATTATTGTAGTCATTTCGTATAGTACATGGTGTTTGTTACCTTTGTATAGGTCACCGTCACGATACCACTACAACGCGATGAGCTAACAGTTGTACGATTAGCACAGCATGATACGAAAATAATATCGTACATTTCGTGGCATCCCGGACAGCTTTCAGGTTGCACTACATTTACTGCACCATACTCTGCTACTCGCCTATAAAGTCGTTGTTGGCTGAAGTAGTTCGTAGTTAAATAGCGGGAACTCCGTTAGCGTATGCTTCCTGTCGTGCGTTTTGGTTTTCCTACGAAACTCTAAGGCTTCACACCTACATAGCTCTGCGAATTCTGACTGAACGGCTTCCGAAGAACTACATAAGTACTGATGTAGTGAAAAGTAAGTTGAACGCACCTAAGATCTCGTGACCTCTAGAGCGTATTCGTTTCATCACTCGACCAACCCTAGGGTTGTATATCTTTACTGACCTCTCTGGGTCAAGAAACGAGGTGTTCTATTGGCTATTTCCATGAACCTAGGGTTTGTCGAGTGATGAAACGAATACGCTCTTAGTTTCCGTGGTTTTATAATCTCGTGATCTCGAAGCTACATCAACTGGCTCCATGTTGTCGCATCGCGGTCTCGCCGTCTAGTATTACATGCTGTCAGACTCTCGACTGCTCTGACATTGCTGTAGTGCCGTGCAACTGTCGTGATTGCACATCGTTATTTCATACCCGTGGACAGTCCACATTAATGGGCCATGACGCTCGTGCACAATATGCTGTCATCGAATTGATTCAACGTATATTGTGCACGACGTGTTCGCTGAATCTAATGGTCCGTTTATTCCCAACAGTCCTGGGATGGACTGAAGTTATGTGATGCTGATCAAGATGCTCACATCATCTTTTAGCCTGTCGTTGTCGGTTACACGGTCAACCCTGACTGATTCGATTCGCTCCGAGTGGCTAGTACAGTAGTACTTAGTTATGGCGTCTATAACAGGCGTCATCGATGGACTGCCGCTATCACGATATCCTGCGACCGATTCCTCGAACCAAACCAGTTTGAGATTTTTCTCAGCTGAAATTTCTCCCATTGACTCAGTGCTGTAATTTAGGTCAAATTTCAACTGTTTGAGTTTTTACTCAAGGTACAGCAATGAGTCAATCAGATAAGTCGCAGCTGAGCAAAATCTCAAACTCAAGTTTGTTTCGGGGCCTCATATTTGATCCTAATTCTTATATCTAAAACTTCAATTTGTAGTGAAATTCAAAAGTCGGAGAAATATTTTCTAGATCTTTCAACTGTTCTTTCACAGATATAGGTGGAATGTTGACCGTGCTGAAATATTGAAATTATGATCATAATATCAACACACAAAATATGTCTAATTAAACTATGTTTTCTATAATAATAGCAATTTCACTAAAAACTGAACGAGAATTGTTCACAAGCATAAACTCGTCGCCACAAGAACATAATTATCTATGTATCCAAGAGCGTGGTAACTTCAAACTATGTGTAACCAGAGGAACTGCCGTGGAGATTGTTAACAGTTTTGTTACCTCACCATGTTACGTGTGTATTCTGATCAAACCTGACCTATGAAAGGTGATATCTGAATGTGTTTTTCTGTAATAACACGGTGTATGTTATGCTTTTTTGTTTGAAAGTGCACACAGTTTATCTATTTCACTGAAGTTTTGCGGGAGATTTTTAGATATGAATGGGTTTGCAGCCTGCAATGACTCTGTACGGGTATTTACAGGTTGAATCATGTGGACATCGCATTATATGATACTTCTCGAGGTTTTGTAATTTGTCTAATTTTACAATGATAGCATGTGTTTTTATATTATAGGATGTTATCTATGTATATTTTAACTTGTACATTGATGAGACGTCAAGAAACTATTGTCTGTCTGTGTGGTACGGTTTCCTGTTGGAACGCACGAGGAAAGCAAAATTGTTTAGCTAAACCAAAAACATGTTTTCTGTTTTCATTCTGCGTTGACAGACAAAAATCACCGAAATCACGTTTTTGTTTTGCTAAACACGATTTTTGTGTTAAACAGTGTAAATCCCCCATCCAGTTTCCCATGCATTTTCCGAATGATCTATTTCTAACAACCACCAGATAATACTAGTATTCCATATGTGTTGTATTTACATAAATGATGAACCAATAGGATGCATTCGGACAGCAAATGATTTCGTAATGAAACCGTGGCTGTCAACCGAATCTACCTTTATGGACGTCATACACCAGCCCATTATGTATTAATGTATGTAGTCATATCCCGATAACCGCGCGTTCCAATTTATAAGCGGATCAATGCCATATGATTAGCCTTGATGTTGTCATAACGCGATCCGTTGCTGTTCCTCGTTGGAATGGGTATTATGTAAACACCTGTCCGCTTGCACAGTGATTCCCGCCAATAATCAGCGTTTATAATGATTGCTGTGGCTCACATCAGCAAACAGGAGAGCCTGGATCAAGCTATGATCTGGTCCATTAATTAAAGGTCAAATCCTCACCGTCAATAAATGGAAATTGATTTCGCCGTGGACATGAAAGCAAATGCAGCTTTGACAATTATCGGGGATTATCTAACCTGGTATTTTTTGTAGTAATCATGATAGGCTGGAGAACAAAAAGAGTAAAACCTTGTAAATGGCCATGCATAAACTTCCGTGTCGAGTTTAACTACTCTTTCAAAGCACGAATTCTCAAATGCCAAACAGTGTTCTTGCAGCATGCGAAGATTATCATCGTGTTCTAGCCACTTCAAAAGACATAGCTTGAAATCAACAGTACTTGTAAGAAACTGCATGTTCTAAATCCAGCAGATGTCTGTCTAAAAGGCCAACGCGTGACATGAGCGGTTTCTGTTAACTACACTGGGTGTCATTTGTGTTTCCGTTAATAATGTCAGACAAAGATTAGCTTTCTAAAGTAAAGGAGCGAAGTTGGTAGCGCGTCAGATTACAACGCTGAAATTTAGAGTTCGAATCGATCCCAGCGCGGCGAAAATCACACATTAACGATTGGAACACACTGAAATGTAATCAGCAATACTATATTCAACACGCATCCATACAGAGTATGTGTATATTGGTCGAGCACATGTTATTTTTACTCCAACTACTCTCTCTCTCTCTCTCTCTCTCTCTCTCTCTTCTCTCTCTCTCTCTCTCTCTCTCTCTCTCTCTCTCTCTCTCTCTCTCTCTCTCTCTCTCTCTCTCTCTCTCTCTCTATGTTTGTGTGTGAGAGATATATATATATATATATATAGAGAGAGAGAGAGCCTAGAGAGAGAGAGAGCCTAGAGAGATAGAGAAGAGAGAAGAGAGACACACAAAAAATAGGTATGCTTAATTTCAATATCCGGATTGCAATCAAACTATATTTCATTTCATTTAGCATGAGTGCAGATTGGCAAGGGCAATCTTTCCATTGCGATATCCTACAGCGCAATACCCGCAGTCAATTTATCAAGGTTTTATTTAATTTCCTAGAAGAACTGTGTGCATATTCCATCAGCGCGTTTAAGATTTCCTTCATTTGAGACGTTCCTGGAAGTGATGGAATTTGCCTGTTAAAAAAGCTTGCGCGTAGTTATTATATAATGTTTTCACCTGCTAACTGAAAGACGGGGTCCATGTAGTGTCCGTGATTGGATGATGCTTTTTGAAATGTGTTGGTATTTTCAGTAATAATCAGAGATTTAACCACCTGAAGCATTGCATTCTCACATAGATTTCTTGTACACACAATTAACTGAAAGTAGAACACTGCAGCGAAACATTTTAAAACTATTAATTAAAATGCAAATACGGATTGATCCTTTAATCGAAATTAATATGCATAGTATAAGTATAGCAATTGACATGCACGTTGTATGTACTGTATATTACATGGAAAGAAAAAACCCAGGTATATACATATACATGTACATGTATTTCCTGAATGAAACGGGTATTATACATACATCCTGAAATCGTTAGGGATTACACATACTTATCTAATGATACATATTCCCTGTAACACTTAATCTTTGAAATGTACTGTATACTATACCTCCTGAAGCGTCCATGGTTTAAACTTTAACTATGACTTACTGATCTATCGTGGTATCACATTAGATGCACATGACTTCAGCGCAGAGAATAAAAACACATGCACTTAGACCATGTAATAAATATCATTGAAAACTCATATAAGCATTGGCTGAAACATATAGTTAACAGGAGTCTCCGGGTGGAAAAAAAATACCACTTTAAGAGCACTTCTGTTTGTCGTTGATTTATCTAAATGCGCATTAAGGAATTGAAAATAACTTTCCGGCGAAGTATAATATACGTGTGCCCCCTAATGCACAGGAAGCTAGAGAGCTTGAAGTGGTGTTTTGTTTTGGTTATTTATGAACACATAAATATAACCAAACTGTACAGGCTATGCAAACTGATATATAAAGTAAAGTATAGTATGTCTGTGTTACAGGTGTTCGATAGGGATATGTAACACTGTGTAAAATATTAATATAAGAATGTGTACAGTAAAGCTAAGCTTGAGTGATGACTTACTGTAGTACCGTTCACGTCATTGGTTCTAACATTAATTTCTAATATTGCGCAAATGAGAGACACTAGAAATGTCATAATAACTGAACTGATCTTATTGGTTTTTTAATTGCACATAAAATCTAACATCTACGAATTCCTGACAATGCATGTATCGTATAATTACACGTTATTATAAAGCACGTGTACATGCTGGACTATGACCATGAGAGAATGGATTCACCAAACGCATTCAATTAGACTGGAATTTACACGATTACTATTGTCTGTGCCTTTCATTTCGTGTATAATGGATTCGCCAATAGGTACTGAGTAATTCTACCTTAATACATTATATTACATCCTACAGAGTGCTAATAAATTGCAGAATACTAAAAATACTGAAGTCAGAGTTGTAACCCGCCTCGGGGTGACGGTATCGATGACGCCGGATGTTATATTTCCGATTTGGCAATGTCTACAGTCGTCGTCCTTGGTCCGTCTGTATACTTGCAGGAGCCCGCAGGTTTTTCCCAGTTGTACCTGATATCGTGATAGTATCTTCTTAGCTGCATGACCATGTTGTCGAAAAAAGGGCTCGTTTTAACATATTGGTTGTTGTTCCGGCCAACTCCATTGCAACTCCCGAGACCATCATGGTCTACCCGACAATGATCTTTTTAAAAGTTGTCTCTTTTCTGTTATAACGTTATGTATTTGCTGGGAATGTAGTCTAATGATTTTACATTTTTTCATACATTAATTATTGTACATTTACGACATTAGTTTATGTTTATGGACTCACATTCCATCCAATACTGCGAATGCCGTAGAACCTAGCTAGCAGACTATATTTGGAAGCTAACTGTATCGTTCCAAATCGCTCGCTATTGTATTTACAAGGAACAGAGTATATTTCCCTAAGGGTGGTGGTATGCATGCATCTCGACAATTGTTACGTTTTACTACTCGATACTTTTACACCCACGACGTCTACTAATAGTGTTCTGTCTACATCGTATAGACATCCACTTACCAGGTGTTAGTGCACCTGAGGTCAACCCAGTGTTAAGAGGCAGTTTGTGTTTTCAGTGTTTTCAGTAGCGTGTGAAACGTAATTGAGCCGAATGTATGGTATGGTCTATTAGAATGCATGTACGTACCCACCTTATAACTGTCAAGTACGAAGCATTAAATCCATGTCATAGATGATTAGCTACATTCCCTCGTGTGTATACGTGGTCGTACAAGACCGCAAGCATGCCAAATACGTGTGAGTATCAACATCCACTACTTCTGAAACTCCTTATCTATGTCCGCTATGGATTTGAATGTATCTTGCTGATCGCCATTTTTGTCGCATTTCTACAGAGAAATATGAATTAATTGAATATATCGTTATGCTATTTCCATTTGTAAAGCCCCACACTGTGAAACCGCAATTTCGTGGATTGAAATGACAACTATAATGCAACTTAAGATATTTAAAAAAGCAGCTAAAAAATATGTTGAGGCGATCTGAATATTTATGCGTGGTAATTCTGGGTTTTTATAGCCATAGCCTGTTGAAACATACACACTTTCCTTTAGTGCCTCGTGGGCTGGTTGTCTTCGTAAGACACAATCGACATCAAATTGATACTAACTGGACAGGCTCGCCTGACGTGGCTGTCATGGAAACTATCATTGTCCGATTATTGCGCTTGGTTTGTTGCCATTATAGTGGCGGGTCCGACAACTTCGATTGTGAAATGTACTGTAAAAGGAAATAGATTACTGGTCTGGATAATATATTTGGCATACATTACAAACACTTCGTATAATGGATAAATGCATGCACGTATAATGGATAAATGCTGCAACATGGCGAATCTGTCTTTCAAATGGTGCGGACCATATTAAAACCATCAAGTTGAAAGATGTATTAACTGTTCATAATGCCTAGGAATTACTCCATTCTTAGTTTCAGTAATATCCATTTGGGGTAATTTAAGAAGATAATAACACTTCCATTATGCTAAGTCACAATTACTGAAAAGTGTATTAGATTTAACAAAGACTAGTCTTTCTCGTTAGTAGCCATCACACACAGTTACACGACATTGTATCGCGTAGATCATGTTCCAGATACTTGACTTATTAGCACTTGATACGCTCATGTCCAGCACTTGTAATTACCTTTGTGAAATATTCCAGCCCTGCGGTCCCCTGGGTCCGCTTCATGTATATAGAGAGGGACGCCACTGCCGACCACGTTCTTCTTCATCAATCAAAATTGCTTGCTTAAGTTGGTAACGTAGAAATCCTATTCCCGCCCTTTGGACAATAGCTACATCCTGAGCTGATTTGGTAGGTTTGCTTCATCATAATGCCTGTCAGATTTCGGAATCTGTAATAGTGTATTATGTCGATATTCAGTTTGAAATAGTAATGCGTGATTTTTTTTATTTGTATGATGCATATTAACTATGTACTTCTATTAACATAGCAGTAGGTGTACTTGTTCTGATAGTTCTACTAGTTCACCGTTATGATATAAATAGCCCAAATAAGCTCTCCATGCCGGTTTATTTTCATTAATTTAATATGTAGCAGTTAACGACCGATACGTGTGCTATGGAAAAAAGATCTGTTCTCAATAAGACAGTCGATACTAAGTATTACTAAGAAAGTGGGCGTTTAGTTCCTTTTTGCGGTTTCTTTTTTTTTAACGCAATTACAATAGCACAATGCTCATGAATAACGATACAATTGCTGAATTGAATTCCACGGCTCACAGTGCAGTTACTGTACCCATGAGCGGAAGTCCTGTCGCTCCTTCCATCATCGGCTTCAGTAGCAATCCCATAAGAGAACCCACTCTTATTTGTATTGGGTAAATACCTGGTTTCAACTTCCAGCTAGGAATATCACCACGATGACATTGCGTCCAGTCACCGCACTTCTGGGACGTCAATAGCCCAGGAATCATTCTACTTATCTGCAATCAATGAGAGGCAATCCGACCTTGCGCCGCAAAGTTAAGGACATACAATTGGTGTAATTGCATGACAATTGTCTGTCTGTACCGTAAGCGATGCCATTATTTTCGAATATACGTAATTGAGCATAGTCAACATTATTCCAACAATCTCGGTGTATACTTTGGGAAGTCTTAATTCTTCTTATAGATGCATCGTAGTCGGTGTAATATTGGGTTATAGCCAGTGAAGTGGGAATTGGTTTGAGGCAATAAAAAGATGTTCCCATTTTTGTGAAAACCGCGCTTTAATGGTGATGACAACCCGTACTGTTATTGCTGTAAAACACGGGCATATATGCAGTCAAGCATGCATCTACAACTAACTAACTTTATTGTGCAATGATGACATTGAACCCTGATGTTTCAGACATTCAATGGCATTCAAGGTTCAGTACAAAATGAATGCCGTTCATACAATGCTGGCAGTGCCTTCTAAACATAATTCAATACATATCGACTAAGTATTTTAAGATATGGTATTATACAAGTCGTAGTATAAATGCATGTAGTTTCTTAGTTCATCAAATTTGTATAGTAATTTGCATGGAATATTGTATTACTGTAATTGTGTCTAATTTACTGAGCTATGGTATCGGTCGCCGGTCAATAAAAGCAGACGCACTTACAAATTGGCTTCCGAATCATTTAATAAAGTTCATTGCGGTTAAATTTAACGATAGGATTAATTGTGGCTTCAAATTAGATCACGTTTCTTTCTAAAAGAACAGTTTCTAATTAGATGATGTATTTTCCCAAAGAGCATACCAATTTCGTCTTACGCTACTGTACATTTATAAGGATAAGTGTGATGAACTGTTCTATCATCCAAGGTGCTTGTGCATTTATCTTCATTTAGCATCGTGGATCAAAGATGGAGTATTACACGCACAGGGCACCTTGTACCGGTGGATGGCGCGATCTATAAATGCATTATTAGTAGAAGTAGTAGTAGTAGTAGTAATAGTAGTAGACGTAGTCGTAGTCGTAGTTGTAGTAGTAGTAGTAGTAGTAGTAGTAGTAGTAGTAGTAGTAATAGTAATAGTAGTCGTAGTAGTAGTAATAGTAGTCGTAGTAGTAGTAGAAGAAGTATTAGTAGCAGTAGTGGTAGTAGTAGTAGTGAGTAGTAGTAGTAGTAGTTATAGTAGTCGTCGTAGTAGTAGCAGTAGTTGAAATGTGTTACTATAGTATTCTAGTAATACCAACGAGTCTGTACACTTCACAGCGAGCGGTCTTACATACAAACAAAAATAATACACACTATAAATAGGAAAATGGAATGGACAAATTGTTTCCTTTGAGAACTCACAGAAGTACATTTTCAGAGGCAATTTAGCCACATATAATCAGGAAAATGTACCAATTTGCATCAATCGTATTAACTTAATTGCAGATTGTACCAGGAGATTGCTACAATGGATAACATTCCTGCAATTTCGACACCCTTCATTAGGACGGCCAGTTAAGACATGCGTGATAGGTGTGCGCACATCTGAGCGGCGGAAACAGGAAGGTGGCGGTGGTTCCGAAGGATCCTGCTTACAGAACGTACTCTGTGTGTGCCTATGATATCATAAAGGAGTTTGGTACATTTCCATACGATTTCCTGAGATACTTGTTTTGTATGACAGTGGTTCATAAATTGTTCTACGACATTATCGTGTGCCACCCTCTACCCATCCTTGCACCCCAGGGGTACTTATTCCGCTTAGGGCACTCCATATACACCCTGGCACACATCTAGAGAGAAACTTGCGCAAACAACCTATATGAGCTATAAATAGAACACTGATAACATGAGCTATAAATAGAACACTGATAACATCTATTCCATTGGGTAGATGTTTACAGCGATTTGATCTGGAAACATATTTCATTGGTTGGCTGTTTATGCAGGTTTTCCGCTAGATGTGTGCCAGGGTGTACAGCAATAGAGAGTACTTTAGAAGCGGAATAAGTAGCCCTGGGGTGCGAGGATTCCCTCTACCAACAGCTAGTACTATTCAGCGTCATCATATAAACAAAGTTCCAAGTGGATCATCCAAGTGACAGAGGATGATAGTATGAAAAATGCGTGGCCATTGAAAGAAATATTATTAATTGTATTATGCGTTAATCCAAAATTGGCAAGTAGCCAGTCAATTCTTTGAATGATAAATCTTGACAAGTACCATCTGTATGAAAGTGTTGGGATCTTTTTGTCCTTACTTTCCTAACCGATGCGGAATCGTGTCTTACAACCAGAAATCATGCAACCACGAGTTTCATCTTTCTATAACTCACTGATCAGGATATACTTCAGCCTGACATATTTCAGGATGGCGTGGCTCAACGTTGTACGGTTGAAATAAAATGGCGTCTAGTTGGCGGAGGTGTTACCCAGGACAGTGATTATTCTGATTCCAGGTACGTCATACTTGTAAATGAACGGATAGCTAATTCTGCCGGCACGTGTAGTTAATTCCACCAGTTATTGCCTGTCCGTGGACACAGAGTTACTACAAAACGCCAATCATTAACGATAATTTGACTTTTTAAAGTTTCCGGAAATAGGTAGTGCAGATGGTTGTAGGACTTCTCAGGCAAAAAAACATGGCATTTAGAAAATGAACATTATACAGAAAACTACTGTTAACATGCTAATGGTTAACAGATAACTCTAGTTTCATACAGTTGCGTAGGCATTAATAACCTTTTCCAAGTTTGTTTTTAAATACATGTGTGTGAATAGCCAATTAGCAACTCTAATATCAGGATATTGAAACCGGCTACGTGTGTGAGAAAGAGAAGTTACAAGAAGTAGATTAGATGGCAGGGGAACACAACAGAAATCAGCTGAGTGCAGGAGATAGATTCTTGACAGGGATGACATCCGTGCAAAATGCAGATCATATGTCGTTCACAATCATCCCGCGGACAGGGGAGAGGTATTAGTATCAGAGAAGACGCTGCCAAAGGATGAACTACAACTACAGCATAGGTGACGTACTTCAGAGTATGTTCGTGCAATACAATTCCTAACCATGGATCTATTTCATGCAGAGGACGGATATGACGAGTGTGAACATAATACACAGACGAACTAGCAAGAAAAGCGCAGAATCGTCGACGTGGCTGTCTTCCAATGGATCCAGCTAGATGTTGATATCAACGTGTTATTAATAACCTTTAATTACAACATCATCTTTTAAACGTGTCTTGTTTCCGTTAGCGTGTGTGTAATTACATTCTTTGACAGTCGCCTTCCAGTTTAGCTGATTTCGGCAATCAGGTCCCTCCTTGGGATGCATTTGTCTCACAGCATGGAGCGGGAGAGCGGTGAACGTTAGGACATGTGAATGTCTGGATTTCATAGTGCTAGCTCATTTAGAATATATCATGTCGCAGTTAACATGGATTTCCCACTCAGACACTTTAACTGACTCTGAGCTGACCAGCCGTTGTTGTAAACTACCATTCTTTCGACGTCTTTTGGTACGACGCGGCCGGGGATTGACCCACCGACCTTCCGCACTCCGTGTCAGACACTCTAAGGTTTACACCACGTGTGTTCCGTTAGCATTGTAAAGTTTATATTGTGAGCATTTATTTCGTGAGCAATACTGTTACTAGTCTTGTGAGAATTTGTGTCATTAACAATGTCTGCGTTCCAGATGAAGCCATCTTACAAAGTCGTTATATTATTGAATCTATCGAAGTAAACTGTCTATAGTGATTGTGGTTGCGGATGTTGTTGACAAATGACAGGTTGACCTACCGTCTCTGTCAACACGCCGAATGGACGCTGTATCAATTGTCCAGTGCGAATGGTCAACACGCCGCCATGCTCTGGATGATATTGAGACTGAGAAAGTACAATCGAAACAGAGCCAAAACAAACCGTCTTCGAAATCACAGATGACTTATTGCCTTGTAATCAATTAAAATGTTCTCTGAATTCTAGAATCAAGTGGGGTATTTGGACTGCGTCTACACGACGTCGTTTGGAGGTCTCTGGTGGGATCATCTGAGGAAGTGGTTTAGTAAATGCATGTCGTGCCAGACACAATCAGGTTGACCAAATGCTTACATGGGGGACCATAAATGAACTTATTAAAATAATGGGTTGTATTACTTTTCATATTTGCCAAGATATTGAAGATGAAGAATACAAAATTTCATAGACTTATTCATGTCCCGAGAAGAGAAAAAGAAAGTTATATCATCTTGAATGGCAAGGCCTATAACTTCTGGGGGGTTTTCAGGTTGCTGATTCTACAATGAATAGCGTTGTCTAGCACTAGTCAATTAAACTAGATTAATCAACTGCGAAGCTAGCCAAATATGCTTAGAAATTGTAGAATATAGATAGATGACACACACCAAAAATAAACAATCATATCATATTAGGATACAATAGCTACAAATGATAGCTACACACTATAGCTACAAATGATTGTAAGTAAATTTGTATGGACCATTGCATGAAATGTTTTGTTACTGCACTTGAGAATATGGTTAGCTAAGAACTAGTATTGTGATATAGTGGGTTGCCCAATAAGCAGGTCATTAATGTTTACTTGCAATCAATTGTTGCTACAACGGGCTCGATGGCATTGTGTGATACTTCAATACATCGTTATGCACTCAGGATAAGTTCACGGTCTGTCTTATTGGCACTTCAGAAGGGAAAACCCAGGAGACGTACAACTGGCGTACCATTTCAACTGACATGGAATGTGCCAGTGTTGATCATAACAACCGATGACATGCTATCTGCTATCAGGTGATATGCATTTCAAACCGCCGCACTAGAGAGAGAAAGAGAGAGAGAGAGAGAGAGAGAGAATCATGATTGTAATATATATATATATATATATATATATATATATATGATAACATTGATCTCCATATTCTACGCATATGCGTATAATAAATAACCAATTAGATATTGACCTTCATTCCTCTCAAACTGGAGAAGACTATAACAAATGCATTAGTCTCCATTCTAAAACCATTTGACAAAAAAAGTAAACATTACACCCGTTCCATGTGTCCTGGTGTTTGCAGAGAGTACACGTTTTACCATTAATGGAGATTCGCGGATTACAAGGACATTATTTGAATTGGGAAATTCAATATGTTTGTTGTAATGGAACTTGGATAAATAGCGACAAGAATGGTTCAATGTGACACATGGATTTATTGATGTCTTTTGAATGATTATTTAAATACGACAGTTGCATGTACACGTACGAGCACGAACGATTTCGGCTTTATAGTATTGTCAGTATCTTCAAGTTGGTCGATGAACATTGTTGCGTAATTAAGCAAAGTTAAACAGAGTTAAAGATCGATTCTAGCAGTTCAATCTGTGTATTTTCTAGAATAAAAATGGAAATGTCAGTGAAGTGTTTGGCATCATAGAACTTTTCCCATTGACATCATTCTAACACATCCTGAGCTACCAAACACATTTTATTTCTGTTGGAAGTTGTGTTTCAAAGAATCCATATTACCTTTGCATCATATTTAGATAGATTAAATCGTCTTTTACATGTTCTGGTATGCAATATGTCTCATACCCGATAATGTTTTTGTTATTTGGGTAAAATGATTGTATTGCTAAAGTTAAAAATAAAAATAATAAATTGATAATTATTGTATAGCATGTCACTTTGATAAAGACGTCGTTGTGACGTCACTACGACGGTACCGGTGTCTGTATGAAGACCACTCATCAATATAAACAGTTGCTGAGTATCCGTTTAATCTGGACATACATGTATATGTAGTGTACACTATATTATGCAACTATCACTATGATCCCCAAAAAAGTAGTATGCTGAAAAAAAATTGAGGAAGCAAACTAATCAGCGTTTCAGAAATATGCTGAAAACCCAAGTTTGTTGATCCATCTATAATGGGAGGGTGGTGGGAAGTTATACTACCCTCATCCTCTCACACCAGAGGTACCTGTTACGTTAGATGTGAGCCAGGGGTATACCGTGCAGTGTTAACGTAATAAGTACCTCTGTGGTGCGAGGATGTATTACCCTCTACTTTCTGACATATGATATGGGACGTATGACAAATGGGACGACAGCGTAATTGGAGCCTCACGATTAGCTATGTATGTAATGGAAAGTAAATGCCGTTTTAATTCTAGTTCTTTTTTCCTAAATAATTATTGTCCGGAATATTTTCCTCAATAGAGAAACAAAATGATGAACTCTTTGCAAGGAGCTCTACATACCGCTAGCCTACATTGCAAATACGGTAAAACACTTCTTACATGTTTGATTGCTAAAGATGTTTATAATTCACTATGGGTAACACATTTTGCATAATTGTCACTGAATTCCATATAGACTGTTTATTTTTATCAGGTCTTCAGAGTGGGCTATGCTAGATGATATAAATGAGCATGTTTTAGTGATTAATATATCAAGTATAATTTACCAGGGTGTCGCTTCTCGTACCTTTCATATCCACAATTGGGAGCATAGCGCTCTCGTAAGTGCACGAGCGCCATGTATATGAAATCGCTACAAGGGTGCTTATGGTCTCATAGTAGATATGAGAGCTTCGAGAAACGGCACCCATCACGTCAATGTGGTCCCACCCACCTGCACCTTACGCACTTTGTATCTGGAAACAGGAAACACTTTGTTAACGGTTTATTCACAGACGACAAACATCCACCCAAACGTTCGGGGAATTTTGATAGTGTGAACTTCCCCAGGAATCAATAAATGCACATGTAAAAGCTATTAATATTTTACCGGATTCTTTCGCTGGCAGTTGGCATACTGTCAGATATTTTGGCAGGCTGGCACTTCAAGTAGACAGAGGCAATGGCTGTCATCCATTTTTAATGACAGTAGGTGGCACACGTCAACATTAACCAACGTTAGTCCGTGTGTAGCCGTCCTAGTCATTCAGAATCAATCAGCGTATATTGTTATTCCATTTCAAAGTTAGTATTAACATTAATATATCGCATAAACCAAGACGTATAACCGGTATATTGCATTAGGTCATATGCGATTCCAATTCAATTAATTCTTAGGTTTAGAGTCCTGGCACATTGAAATGCAAATGTATAGCAACCTTTGCAGAATCACGTTCAGAACGTAGATCAATTGATGGAATCCGATTGTCAGATTAATGCAGCGAAAAACTCATTTATATTTCCAGATTGCAATCTACTTTCCTTAGTTGTACTACGATTCTATTTCTTCCGATCGCGCAATTCAATTTTACTGCAATTTTCCATCGCATAAATCGGCAAATCTCTACTCAAGGCAATTGCATTTCTTGTCTAAAAACTTTCCCCAAATAAATAGAATCATGTATTTCTGTCATCTTGGTTGCATTAGGTACCGTGTGAAGTGCCTCTATTCTTCGAAGTATTATTCCATGATCTCGCTATGCCGCTGTCACGAGTGTCTTAGACTTAGGCGTCGACATGGCCTTCTTAATCAGTATTTCTTCCTGTCCAGTTACAGTCGCGGTGAGAATTCTCGCTCTAAGACCTCAATTTTCAGATGCTACTTTCATCCCGGAATAGGAAATATCTAGATAACATTTAAGGGGTTTAACTGATTTCATCTGGAAAAGATTGAATTAGTTTCTTCCACCATAAGCTGGGTATTTCACGTGGACTTTTTTCGTCGGCGGATTCAATTTATCGGTGGATTCCTGCATGAGTAAGCGTACAAGCCGATTGTTATGCAGCAGAGACGTTTACAGAAGTGTGGTTGATATGCTAGTAACATAATAGAGGGTGGTTCTTTCTGTATGGTTATATATAGCGGTATGCTTAGTCCAGCATGCGGTTCTGCAATGTCTCAATATCTCAATGCAATTATCGTCATTTGTCCGGATGATGACAGTCATTGCTCGCAGATTTGTTACAATATCCAACATTACGGATGTTGCAGGTTTTCCTCTGACCTCATCTATCAGGCTGTGATGTGAGCGAAATAAACTTGAAAGCGACTCTAAGCAATAATAACTATTATTATTATATTAGTAATAAACGTATAGCGTCTATCATGCTCTCCTGGCAGCGATAGCACATCAGTCTGTGTTACAAGTTGTCACACTACGAGGGTTTTCGTGTGTTCAGCATTATACAGAATTTTATTGGGTGTTAAGTTGCAAACAGGCAACATCCAAAATGTGCAAATGTTCAATTTGGAAACTATCAATTAACGATTGATATAATCTAAGTTCCAAACAGTTGTCCATTATCTCCTTAACATATAAGTCAAGGTACTGTTTCCTACCAATCGATTTGGTACTGTTTTCGCCAATTCAATATTTGATTTTCGTCAATATCGTGAGCCATATTGGAGGTTGCTGGTTTCCGCCTGAACCCATCAGCTAATAATAATATGAGCCAATAAAATTCCTCATAATGTTGAACACGCGAAACCCCTCGTAGTTTTCTCGCTGTCAGGAGAGCATGGACTGACTAATGTCGTAATGATGGATTGTTTTTCTCACATACCTACAAGGAACATTGAGTATAATGCAAGGTCCAGAGTAGCCTGGACGAACGTGACCGAATTAACTACTAACTTCCGTATTACATACTATTTCAAGAAACAAATCTCGCCATCCTATTCATCGTGTTTTTCATAGGTGTAAAATTAAACGTGAACAGACCACGAAAGCAATATCCTGCTTGTGTTTATCGACATATATGTATCAAAAGATTCCTAGCGGTATGTATTAGTACGCGACCGTTCACAACGTAAATGACAATAAGATCGCTATTTGTGTTGCTTGTAATAAATTAACTAAGCATAATTCCGAAAATCGAAAGAGAAAATGTCCATTCTTTTTCTTATTCAGGTTAAATGCAGTTAAGAAACTTTAAGAAGCATTTAAAATGATTGAAATCAGTGTTAAACGGTAAGGCTAAAATCTGGAACGTTTTCTGCTATAACAGTTTGGTTATAGCATAGATTATAAGGGACTGGATACTATAGCCAACTCCTGCTAATTTTCATATGACGATGTATCAGAAAGAATCTCGGCGAAATTCTGGCCGAAATTTCCACCTCTTTGGGTGTACTTTTTCAATCCCACATGACTGTCTATGATGGATTCTTATAGTCTCACCCCTAATGGAGGGATCTGGCAATTAGTTTTACCCTATTAGACTTTCCAAAAAATGCAGTTACCTCCCCTTAACATGTTTGATAAAATTACCTCCCTTACCGGAACCGAGTAAATCTCGTTAACATGGATACAAACAGTGTTAAAGGCATAATATCATAGATATTTATGCTTGTTTTAGACTAGTTCGTATAGCTATAACTGTAAAGTACATTCACTTGACATGCATACAATCATGTTTGTACTTCCAAAAAGCTTTCCACCGCTGT
>JAUTBQ010174257.1:0-11480 GCA_032361185.1 Lepetodrilus ovalis
TTCGTTGTGGGAGAGTAGGTCACCGCCTTTTTTTTATACAAATAAAACCCATTACATATCGTAATGGGTTTTTTTGTTAATTAATTTTTTGTTACTAAAATATTGATTACAATAATAAAATACCTTTTTAAATTTATGCTAAAAGGTCAATATTCATAGGATTGGTATCATCAACAAGTTTGTGAATCAAGCTAGAATGTAGTTCACCTAGCTCAATTTCTCTATCTCTAGCATTCTTACTGTCACTAAATTCTTCAAAATAAACCAGTTTATAATACTCTTTTTTTAATTTACAATTTAAATTAAGCAGTTTTAAACGTCTTTCTAAGTTATTTGTAACTCCAATTTCAATAGATGAGTTATCAAATGCAAAAGTAATATATGTATAGAAAGTTTTCAATGTAAACTTATTAGTTTGTCGAATAATTTGAAAAGATGTGTTATATGATTTTTACTTAAGTAACTAGTAAAGTGCTTTTTACTGCGCTTTACTAAAAGACCCTGATTAATTAAAAAAATAAAGAGTGCAAAATTATATTGTTTACACTCTTTATTTTTATGATATGTTATTTTTTAATTAAATTATAAGTACCTATTTGTTTTTCAGTTTCTACCTTTACGACATAGGAACCTGTAGGTAAAGTACCCATGTCAATTTGTATTTGTGTGCTATTAGGAATTATATGAAGTACCTTTTGCCCAATAAGATTATAAAAACTTACCGAATCAATACTGTTTGTTGCATTTAATGTTAAGATACTGTTTACAGGATTTGGATACATTTCAAAGCCATCTACAACAGATTCAGATATAGTTGTTGTATGATTTGCACCATTTATATAGATATCAGATTGAGCCCCATTAATTGCAACAATATAGTAGAATTTGCCTTCTTCTGTTACAATGGAATGTTCAAGTCCTGGTTCACAAGGATTTGTCTCGATATCAATATAAACTAAATCTGCAGCAGATGCATCTAAATTAGGTGCTTCATAAAACATTGCTCCTGACATTTCATTATTTTCACTAAACGTAATAGTAACAGTTGATTCATCAATAGATTCGAATTTATAAAATGAAGTTCTAATTCCTTCAAGGCTACAAGGTGATCCAAGATCTTCATCTTGAATCTCTGCGCATGGGAAGTTTACAGCAACATCTGTATAGCTTAATGGAGTTACTAGATTTGCGTCATCAATTAAACTATTTATGGGAATTTCAGAACAATTTGTTGTAATATTCATTGTGAAAGGACCTTCGTCACCGTCAGTTGGAGGTATATCTGGAGTAAAACCACCATAACTACCTATGTTTATAGTATAGATCTCACCGTTAATAATATCTATTGTTAATGTTTCAGGAGTTCCTAGCATAACACCATCGTCTACAGAACCAACACAAGTTAGGTCATCACAAGAACCTGTATAAACTGCAATTTCTGGGTCCCAAGTAGCATCTGGAACAACTTCTATACTAATTGTGGCATCATATATTGCTTGAAAAGAATACCATACACCATCATCCATTCCGTAGGTATCTCCACAAGTCATAATAAAGCCATCATTATTAGTAGCATATGTTGCATCTTGTTCAACTGAATAACTTCCATCCATTAAACCATCTGTAATGTCAATTGCATTCTCACAAGTATCGTTTTCTGGTGGGGCCACATAAATGAGCCCTTCAATACTAAGATCAGAAACGACAGAATTTGCAGTAACAAGGTAGTAATAATGTCCTGCTAGAGTTTCAATACTGCTAGATATTCCTGTATTACAAGGATTGCTTGCATCACTAATGTAAGTAAGCTCATTTTCTGCTATTGCATCTAAGCTTTCTGCTTCATAAAAAATCACTATAGGTATCGGCATGGAAGGGTTAGATAAAGTTGCTGTAACAGTGGAAGCTTCTGAAGCTTTAAATTTATAAAAAAGAGTTTTTACATTTCCCCAATCGCTACAACCTCCTGCAAAGTCTGAAGCTTCATAGTTGGCGCAAGGAAAAGCAACATCAGTTTCGGTATAACTTTCATCTGTTATTAATGTAGCATTTGCTATTAAATCATTTAGAGGTGTTGTTCCACCACAATCATAAGAAACTTCAAGTTCAAAAGGTCCTTCAGGATAATTATTAGAACTACTCCATTGCCCAATGTTTATATAATACATCTGATTCGCTGTAGTGTCAAAGGTTAGGGTTTCAGGATCTCCGTTAGAAAGACCATTATCCGCATTATCAACACAAGTAAAGGCTCCACAAGAACCTGTATAAACTCCAATTTCAGGATCCCAACTATCATCCGGCATTACATCAATGGTAACACTACCTTCGTATAATGAGAAAAAAGAGTACCATACACCATCATTCATACTACCACAATCAGTGACAGTAATGAAGCCATCATTATTAGTGGAATAAGTTGCATCTACAGATTCGGTGTAAACAGAATTCTCATACAATGGTATAGAAATATTGACAGCATCTGTACAAGCGTCATTTTCAGGTATTAAAGAGATACCTTTCATATTTGCACTACCAATTCCTGCTCCATAAGTCCATGTACTGTTTTCATCATCATACACAAATGCAACTCTAATATCATCTCTATCTATAGTAGGATGGCTAGCTAGAAAAGGTTCTAAGTCATATTCTACATAAGTGGGTTCTTGATCAATATCATTATATTCTTGAAAAATATACCAGCCAGCATCGTTGCTGGAAGAGTATATAGAAACCCGCAATACACCATCTCCACTAACTTGACCTATAGCATATTCATATCCTAAAGTTAAATTACTGTATGTAGTTGCATCTAAGCCTACAGATTGTTTTAACCATTGATTATCATGGTTTCCAGTATCTCCAGCAACAGCATCATTAAAAATAGCTGCATTGTTATCAAAATTAACAGTTGGACTCCCGCTAATGTTTGATTCTCCAAACGTCCATTCTTGTACTCCTGTTCCTCCTGCATTTCCTTGTTCCCAACCGGCGGGCATGGTTGCTGCTTCAAAATCTTCTTCCCAAATGATTTCTTGACTGTAACTGATTCCTAACATAAATAGGAAACTTAATAATAGTGTAAATTTTTTCATTGTATATTTATTTAAATGTTAATAATTAATTAAAGCAAATACTATTTTGATTTACTTGTTGTTAATAAAATAGCTTGTATTTTTATTTCTTTACTATTTTATAAGTTTTATATTGTTTTGTTTCTTCATTTTTAATTACGATAAGGTATGTTGCTGTTTGTAAATTTGTAAGATCAAGCGAATATTCAACTTGGGTTACAGCTTGTTTACTAATGACTTCTTTTGCTAGCAGGTCAAAGACTTGAATCGTATAGTTATTTGAATTTGGTAGACTAATATTTAATATATCTGTAGTGGGGTTTGGATATGCTGACACTCCTTCTAATAAAGTGAAATCTTCAACACCAATATTAACTAGAAGGTCTGGATTTATAAAACCTTCAGAAATTTGTAAACTTGTTTCACTTTTTTCTGCCACTACTGTTTCTCCTATAGTGTGTATGGCAACTATACCATCACCTGTAGCTATGCCACCTCCACTATCAATACTTTCTTTTTTTATTTGTTGGGCTTCCATACTTATACCTGTTAGTATTAATAGAAGCAATAGAAATGATTTATACATAATTGTTTGTGTTTTATCGTTAATAACAAATCATAATCTGCTTATTTAACACTAAATAAGCAGATATGATTGTTTCCTTTTTCATTATTCACTTTCTAATTTTTCTAATTTTTTGTTTAGTTTTTCAATGAGTTCTTGTTGTTTAGCAACAATATTTTTCAGTTCATCAGTTTGTTTAGATAATTCTTTTATTGCTTGAACAAATAAAGGATCATAATCTCCGTAAGCAGTTTGGTAATAGCCTAATTGGTCTTTGCTAACTTTACTAGGAAAAACTTCCATTAATTCTTGTGCAATAAAACCATACTGAACACCTGTTGGACGTGTGTTTCCTGTTTTGTTATCATTCCACTCATAGGTTACCCCTCTAAGAGCAAGAATTTTATCTAATGCATCTGTTTGTTCAATAGTATTAATATTTGTTTTAAGTCTACGATCGGAATTAGCTAACCAACTTCCTGCTGTAGCTTTAGAAGCAGTGCCATTAACCTCGAGTGTATTGGTTATAGGAGTTCTTTTGATTCCTACTTTACCATTGCCACGTACTACTAAGATATTACCAGCAGTTGTATGATGAATATTGAAGTAATTATCATTATCTGTATTGTCAGCTTTACCGTATAGTGTCCATTTATTGTCTGTTTCATAAACATTTTCAAACATTATTCTTGCACCATCACCTGCTCCTTCTTCTATTAGATTTAGTTGCCCATTAGTTGCATCACTATTTCTACGAATTTTCTGATTACCACGTGTATATATATCACCCATGAAATAACCTGCATAACTTCCTGTTTTCTGGGCAACACTATAAACTCCATAATGTGTTCCACCAGCAGAACTAGAGATATATGAAGAGACACCATGTTTAGCGCCTGAACCACTTCCTGATAAATTAATTTTTACTCCAGTATGATTCGCATTACCTGTATTTGAAATTAAAATATCAGTACCTTTTTGTATTCCTGTACCTACACCTGACATTTCAATCATTGAACCATAATGTGCGCTACTATTTGAATTGCTAATTAAAGTCTTTGTGCCATATTTTACACCTGAACTAGATCCTTCTAAATTATTATACATACCTTCAGTAGTTTCTAGGGAACCGTTGATTGTTACTTCATCAGTATCGAAATCACCACCAATAAGTGGGGTTGAACTATTTGAATTTTCGATATAGAGCTTATTACTCCCTGTTTCATTAAATCCAGAACGGTAACCCAAAAAAACATTATTTGATCCTGTTGTGTTATGGTATCCCGATGTAAGACCTAAAAAAACATTATTTGATCCTGATGTAGTCTCTGAACCGGATGAAAATCCAACAGCAGTATTTCCACCAGATCCAGTTGCATCTTTTAATGAACAAAAACCAATAGCAACATTAGCTTCCCCGGATTCATTTTGGGCTAATGAACTTCTTCCTACTCCTACATTTCTATTATTAGCCCCACCATTATCATTTATTCCAGAATTGGTTCCAAGAAAAATAGAAGTATTTATTGTCCGAGCATCTGCTAAATCATTAAGAGCATAAATATCGTTATATATAGCACTACCATATATTGAAATACCTGTTCCTGCTGTGTAGGTTGTATTGTCATCGGTAAATGAACCCCCACCGTCAGATAAAGTAACCGTGCTTCCTGTTTTGCTAATAGTTTGTAATTCATTAGTTACAGAACCATCAACTTCAGTTGTTAAATAGCCATTGTCAGCCACGTAATTATCAACTTGCGTTTCTGTTAAATGTGTATCGGTGTCCGTATCTGTAAATGAACCCCCACCGTTAGATAGTGTTACAGTACTTCCCGTTTTGCTAATGGTTTGTAGCTCATTTGTTATTGAACCATCTACAGCGCTAAGTGGGCTAGCTGTCGTTCCTTCTCCAGATATAGTTGCATCTGACTGAACTACTTGCGTTCCCCATTGATCTCCACCAGAGCCAGTTGGTAAAATCACAGAATTTCCATCAGAGATTGTTAGTGTAGTACCACTAACAGAAAGTGTTTGTAATTCGTTACTAACAGAGCCATCTACTTCAGTTGTTAAATAGCCATTGTCAGCCACGTAATTATCAACTTGTGTTTCTGTTAAATGTGTATCGGTGTCTGTATCTGTAAATGAACCCCCACCATTAGATAGCGTTACTGTACTCCCTGTTTTACTTATTGTTTGTAGCTCATTAGTTGTACTACCATCGACTTCTGTAGTTAAATAGCCATTATCAGATACATAATTATCTACTTGTGTTTCGGTAAGTTGGGTGTTATCATCTCCATCTGATAGTCCTGTTGGTACATTTTCTATATCAAAAAAATCAACTTGCCCTGCTTCTTGTGCAAAAAGAGCTTGGTTTGATTTTAATGAAAACTGGGCATATGGTACAAATCTAAAAATTTGTGTTCCCATGTCTACATAACCATCACCTATATTAAACTCCGTTGTAAGATAGCACATCTCGTCATTTGTCCAGTCTATATCTAGCCAATCGGTTGTGTTTATAGAACCTATTTCTAACACAATAATTCCATTAGTATCAGTCGTTGTGTTATGAATCTCTTCAAACATCAAACTTCCTGCATCTTCGGGATTACCTTCGTAAATGCTAAATTTCACATCAATAGTGTGACTGACTAAAATACTACCAGCATCGTCACTGACTATTGCTTTGTAATTGGTAAATGTTTCTTGTGCCCATAAGGATGTTATTAAAAGGATACCAATAATTGATAAGAATAATTTTTTCATGTGTTTTGTTTTTTATTAGTTATTATGAAATTGTTTTGTGAAAAAGTTCTCTTTCTTTTTCTTGAATGCAAAAATGAGAAGCTTAGATTGATATTTCTTCGTTTTTTATAATATCGAAATAGAAAAATATTTAAGACACACTAATACAGAGTTATAAGTGTGTTACAAAAAATACCAGAATTATAATATTGATAGTTTTGAGTAGAAAAAACTCAAAGAATGGATATAAATATAAGTTGTTTTATAGCAACTATTATTTATTTGTCTTCCTATATTTAGAAGGTGTGATTCCAACTTCTTTTTTAAAGAAAGTATTGAATGTGGAAAGTGAATTAAATCCAGAATCATAAGCAACAGCTTCGATCTTGAGATAAGTTTCTGTAAGTAACTTCTTAGCTTCTTCTAATCGGTATAGATTGATAAACTCATTAAAGTTTCTATTGTGAACCTGGTTGATGACTTGAGATAGGTTATTCGGCTTAACACCAATTATTTTTGCTAATTTATGTAGAGATAAGTCAGCATTTAAATACAAATCAGTTGTGTTTAATTTTGCTACTAGCAAGTCATTAATTTCTTTAGCTCTTTTATCGCTGAGTTTTGATGTACTGTATCTAAACTCTTTTTTCTGCTTTTCTAATTTTCTTTTTAAGTAAAGTTTATACAAGAAAAAAGCAAAACCTAGTACTACAAAAAATATCAATAATAAGAAATAAAAGAGATTAGATTTGTAGAATACAGGTAAGATCGTAATATGAATAGGGGTACTATTCTCATTCCAAATTTTATCATTGTTTGAAGCTTTGTAATGTAAAACATATTCTCCTTTAGGAAGATTAGAGTAGGATGTTTTATTACTTACTCCTTTGTATTGCCATTGATCATCGTAGTTTTCCAAATAGAAGGCATATTGATTTTTATCTGGTTGTATGTAGTTTAGTGCAGTTATAGAAAAATCAAGATAATTTTGATTTGATTCTAAAGTAATATTTTCAGAAATTTCATAAGGTTTACCTTGTACAAGAAATTTGTTGATAATAAGGGGTGGTTTGTGTGTGTTTTGAGGTAAACTATCAGGATGAAAAAAACACATACCGGAGACACCACCAAAGTATAAATAACCTTGTTTGTCTTTATATGAGAAATCACTCACAAATTCAAGCCCTTGCGAACCTACATTTTTTATATATTCTGTGTTTTCTAATCCATCTGATTTTCCATAGGTGATGTATTGTTTGGTTTTTGTATTAAACTTTATAATATTATTTGAGCTAGAAATCCATAAATTACCTTTTAAATCACTATTGATTCCTTTAATATTATCAAATGGAAACCCATTTTTAGAATAATGATATTGAAATTTTTGAGATTCGTAATTGAATTGATTTAATCCTCCTCCTTGTGTCCCAACCCATAAATTACCAGCTGCTTCATGTATACTGTTGATTCTATTGGCATTAATACTATTGTTGTCGTTTACATCTTGTTTATATACAGTAAAATCACCTGTTATTGGGTTAAATTTGTTCAGCCCGATAAAAGTACCTATCCATATATTGTTATTGGAGTCACAATACATACTTCTAACATAGTTGTCACTTAAGCTTTTAGGATTGCTTTTATCATGAATAAACCTATAGAATTTATTGTTATTTACATCAAATTTTGTTACTCCATAATTGGTTCCAATCCAGATATTTTGATTTTTATCTTCTGTAATACCGGTTATTACATTAGAATTAATACTGTTGTAATTATCTTTTTCATATTTATAATGAATGTTTTCTTTTGTAGTAGGATTGAATTTAAACAAACCTTGATTACTCCCTACCCATAAAAAACCTTTAGAGTCATACAATAGAGATAATACCCAAGAATTATCACTAAGTCCAAATAAAGAATTTGCATGTTTTACAACTTCTGGTGTGTTTTTATTGAAATAATACAAACCTTTACCATCAGTAGCTAGCCAAATTTGATTATTGTTGTCAGTTGCAACAGCATTGTATACGGTGTTTGGTAAAGAGTTTTTGTTTTTTGCATCGTAGGAAAGAATATCAAATTTTTTATTTTTTTTCAAAATATTTAATCCGGCAAACTCTGTCCCAAACCACATATATCCGGCATTATCTTGAAATCCAGAATGAATAATGTTGTTTGATAATGTATTAGGATTGTCACTATAAGGCATAAAATGAGTTACTTCTTTTCTATTACCAGATAGTTTGTACATACCATTAAACCAGGTGCCAAACCACAAATCATGACTGTCATCTTCCATGATAAACATAACAGTTAGTTTGTTGTAGTCTAAACTATTTAAATCTTTTAAATCTTGAAACACAAATTTTGTTAGATTTTCATTTTGGGGGTTGTACCTTAGTAAGTAGCCATAGGGTGTGCTTATCCAAATATAATGTTCGTGGTCTTCCACAAAATAAAAAGCACTGAAAGCTGTGGTGTTTTGAGACCATTTTAAATTATTTTTATCTAATAATTGAACCTTTCTAAACGAAGATGTTTTAGGTGAAAATTCTAAAATAAAACCGCTATTAGTTGTCATCCAAATTCTATTGTCAGAAGTAATTAATAAGCGGTCTAAACCAACTTTTTTATCTTTATAATGGTATTTTTTTAATTCTTTGCTTTGATCATTGTAACTGTAAATCGTTGTGTTGCTTGTAATCCAATACAAACCATCACTATCTTGTTGGATACCCTTAATACGTCTTCCGTTAATGCCAGGTATTGTTTCAAAATTATCTGTTTCGGGGTTGTACTTACTCAGTACAGCAGGTTCTGTGCCAATCCACACACTTCCGTCTTTTCCTGTAAAAATACGCTCTATAAAATTCCCACCTATAGATTGTGGGTCTCCTGCATCGTGTTTGTAATTATGAAAATTCTTGGTATCGTATCGAATAACCCCATCTTTTGTTGCAAACCACATCTGTCCGATACTATCTTGTGCAATAAAGGTGATGCTTTTTTTCTCAGTATTTCCAAAGTTGGTTATATGATAGAAATCTGTCTGTCCTTTATCATTGATTTTTTTGAGAGAAATGACATCAGAAACCTGTGAGAAGGTAGGAATGTTTAAGCATAGAAAATATAATAAATATAGAATTTGAAGCTTCACAAGGTCTTTTTAGAAATTTTAAAATTACAAACGACAAAGATAAAAATATTGTTGTCTGTTACAAGCACTTGTTAATAAGAATTTTAACTATTTAACTGTAATTTGAAATACATAACCTAAAATCGAATAAAACACTTATATTTGCCTGCAATTAATTCTAATTAGTTGCACTATGTCAAATTCTTCACAAAAGATATTAGGAACAGGACTAACTTATGACGACGTCCTACTTGTTCCAGCTTACTCACAAGTTTTACCACATCAAGTAAATATACAAACACGTTTTACACGTAATATATCTCTAAATGTGCCCATTATTTCAGCGGCAATGGATACCGTTACAGAAGCGGCTATGGCAATTGCAATGGCTAGATTAGGCGGTATAGGTGTCTTACACAAAAATATGAGTATTGCAGAGCAAGTAGTTGAAGTGAAACGAGTAAAACGCTCTGAGTCCGGTATGATACAAGACCCCATTACTATTCATGCTGATTGTAATGTTGCAAAAGCTAAAGAGTTAATGTCAAGGTACCGCATTGGTGGTATCCCTGTTATTGATGAAAAAGAGATACTTATAGGAATTGTAACAAATAGAGATTTGCGTTTTGAGAAAAAAAATGAAAGAAAAATTCATGAAGTGATGACTTCTGAAAATCTGGTTACAGTACCTGTCGGAACTTCATTAAAGCAAGCAGAAGAAATCTTACAGGAAAATAAAATAGAAAAATTACCAGTAGTTGATAAAGACTTTAAATTAATAGGTTTAATTACTTTTAGAGATATTATAAAAGTAAGAGAAAATCCAAATGCTAATAAAGATACTTATGGTCGTTTGCGTGTAGCAGCAGCAATTGGTGTTTCCGGTGATACTATAGAACGTGCAGCAGCATTAGTTGCTGAAGGTGTTGATGCTTTGGTAATTGATACGGCACATGGAAATAGTGCTGGTGTAATTACAACTTTGAAAAAAATAAAAGAAGCGCACCCCAATACAGATGTAGTTGTTGGTAATATTGCAACAGGAGCTGCAGCAAAATATTTAGTAGAAGCAGGTGCAGATGCTGTAAAAGTAGGTATAGGTCCCGGTTCTATTTGTACCACTAGAATTGTAGCAGGAGTAGGTTATCCACAATTATCTGCAATTATAGAAGTAGTCGAAGCCATAAAAGATACAGGAGTTCCTGTTATTGCTGATGGAGGTATCCGCTATACAGGAGACATTCCTAAAGCGATTGCGGCAGGAGCAGATTCTTGTATGTTAGGTTCTTTACTAGCAGGGACAAAAGAATCACCAGGAGAAACTATTATTTTTCAAGGTAGAAAATTTAAGACATATCGTGGTATGGGGTCTGTAGAAGCCATGAAAAAAGGAAGTAAAGACCGCTATTTTCAAGATGATGAAAATGATACAAACAAATTAGTTCCTGAAGGCATTGTAGGACGCGTACCATATAAAGGAGAATTACACGAAACCATGCACCAATTTGTAGGTGGTTTGCGTTCTGGCATGGGTTATTGTGGTTCAAAAGATATTGTCACCTTAAAAGATGCTCAATTTGTTCAGATTACAGCTGCCGGAATGAAAGAAAGTCATCCACATGATGTTACGATTACTAAGGAAGCACCTAATTATTCTCGTTAGTTGTTGAGTTAAAAGCCTTAATACGAAAAAGGAGAAAGGTAAAGGAAATGTTGTAAGTTTAATATTGCTAACGAATTACCAAAAGAAAATGTCTGACAAAAACATACCAAGACTTTCAAGGCTAACAGCAATTCTTGTTTTGTTGCAATCTAAAAGGTTGGTAACGTCTACTGATATTGCAACTAAATTTGGAATTAGTAAACGAACAGCTTATCGTGATATAAAAGCTTTAGAAGAATCAGGTATTCCTATTTTTACAGAAGAAGGTAAAGGTTATTCACTACA
>JAUTBQ010174268.1:0-11478 GCA_032361185.1 Lepetodrilus ovalis
TTATATAAGGCAGGTACTATAAGGCTGGGGGTATGTCATGGACCCCAAATACAGCCTTATATAGAGGGGACACTGTACTCTAATAATTCAAACCCTCTAATAATTCAAACACCTAAATTAATTGTCAAAAAGATATATTTTCTTTCCAACACAAAAAATGCAAACATGACATTTTTTTCAAATTCTAAATTTTCATTAAAAAAAATCATTTATTTACCATTTCAATTATAATATATATTCAAATCTGGTTGTCCCTAATTATACGAACACAGATCATTTTCAATTTTCATCATTTTCTAATAATTCGATCAGCTACATTTAATTATTTCCTCCTGTTCGAATATTAGAGTAATTACGGTACATATACTATTACACTAGGCATGTCAGGAGTGTTGCTGCATGTTATCAGTGTCACAGCATAGTCATACATATCAGATTAGTAATAAAATACTATTAGATGCCAGTCAACAAGTTGAAGTATGCACTAAAATATATGTTTAACATACATAAGTAGACAATCAACAATGACAGGGTGGGTGAGTGGAGAGTGGAGGGAGGGTGGGTGCAAATCTTGTCTATACCAAACATGAACAACCAATGAACTAAAACCTCTAAAGGGTAAACTTTTTCACAATATCGATATACTGTCACCAGCTCAGGTCATATTGCCATGTTATATTAAAACACGCCGAAAATCATAAAATGTTAGCGTCATTAAACTTTAGCGACCGATGGATTATCGAACATTTAGCGTCATAAAATGTTAACGAGCTTGTCCATATTTAGAAAATAATTTTAGAGATTTCTTCATGCAAGTTCATCTCAAATTGCCATTGTGTAACACTGTTGGGAACAAAAGTAACAACAATAACTATTTGCACGTGTATCAGTAAATACCCCCAAAACGTAAATACAGTGCACACGCACATCTTTAACTCTCTCCCTGCTGGATTAGGTACAGACATTGCTCTTTAGGGCATCTCCGGTTGCCTGCAGCAGGGAGATGGTTAAAAAATAATTAACCAATGAAATGTTAACATCTAAGAGTAACTCGTTAAATTCGTTAAAGTCTTATGCTTGCTAACAATTTATAATTTACAGTACTCTATAAAAATATGTTAGGACAAAAAGATTGTAGGGAATCTTTCTATTAAATACATGTAATGGAAGTTGGCTTGACGGATCTAGTGCCATTCAACCTACAGTGTATCTGTAGTTCTTGAAGAGTACCCAAAGCTTGTAGACATTTCATAATTCCTTGTTGCTAAAATAATATCAAGCTAAATTTAACTGTCCCAAAAGGCTACTAGCCCTTAATTAATTTTGTCGAGTTAACAAAAACATCGATTTTTCTCTAAATCATTGCTAAATGTACGACCACAAAATGTTGGCACTAGTAATTACAAGGGGAGATAGACTTGATTATTGATCGGGGGCCCCATTCCACAAAATAATTGTAGCGCTACAAGAGTCATAACTTCTATAGTATATACACGAATACATAGTCGATAATAGGAGTTACAACTATCACAGTACTATGGTGGTAGTGGACCCTCCCAGTACCCCCTTTACAACCCCCCCTCACAATGTGATCATGTGGACCGACTACAAGCTACACCTTCCATGCACAGCCATGACCCTCTCTGAGGTAATCCTGCTAGTTAGCAATTATCGAGTGATACAAAAATCAATCTTCAACTGTAGATAGGTCATGAGCTGATGGGGTCACGTTTCATTGCAGACCATCCACCGAAACCAGAATCCTAGACGTAAACCCAGCATGTAACAGTCTAGGGTTCGACCACTGGCTTGCGCGTACCTTAATAACACGCAATTTTCTTTAAGCAGATTGTATAATTATTCTAACACAAATTGGAACTGGAATGTATGTGGAGATTATCTTTAGTTATTTTGTCTGATCATCATTTGGCATCAATTGATCACGTTGATATACAGGGCTGTAGCTAGCCATGGGGCAGGGGTGGCTGCTGCCCCCCTAGTCATCTTATCCCAACTATGTTATTTCTCATAAATCACGGTATCACTTTGTAATTTTCATTCAACTGGCCCCCTACTGCCCCCCTATGCTAAAATAGTTAGCTACGGCCCTGATATAGGAGTGTCAAGTTGACATAGGAATGTCAAGGTCATGTCACCACGGTCATACTGTGATACAGTCGACAATATCAGGCACCCAATTTTAAATTTTACGACAATAATACAGTACTAATAAGTAGTTGTCACTATTTACTATCGGGATCATTGGTGTCGTTAAAACCTGACTAAAGGATGACACTTGAATGTTAACCCTCTCCGTGCTGAAGACAGTCTGTATCTAACTCAGCAGGGAGAGAGTTAAACCTTCAAGTCAGAATAGTTAATCAGATAAAATAAAATATACAAGCATGATATTTTCTATTAATCTTTAGATTAGCATTAACAATGGGTGACATCGGTCATGCTAATCATGTTATGGGCTAGTGTTGTTGTCCACCAATGTAGGAATGTTGACTTTGAAGCTTTACAGAATACAATATACTGTACATTCAAATTGCACCTCTGTTACCAAGTAATGTTCAGATGAAGGAACCGCAAGTAGAGCTTTATTAATGTCCCAAGTAGTATCAGGGGGATAGTAGCACTGTAGTGGTGTATAATGTGCCAACCCCAAAATATTGAGTTTACTCCATACTTGGCAATGGCAGACAAGTTACATATAAATGGTACCAAGAACAGGGCTATAGACTAACATACGCCTGACATACAGGGGCAAGTTAAATTGCACTGCAGGCAACCTATTTTTTCTAACATCAATAACACCCTTGGTGCCGTTGCAAACTGCCCCGACTAGTCCTGCGGGCAAGTAATTTAAAACTGTAGTCTGGAGCACTGATTAACATGTAAAACACAGAGTCTACAATACATACATATCTAGCTTCAAGGGAAGTTACCATAGTTACCCTGGTTACCAATATACAGAGTAACTTTATATATAATTACTTTAGACACTGCAACATATACACAGCCATTACCGTATTAAATTTGATGAGTCAATATTGTAGAACAAACAGCTTTTGGTCAATGAAGTGTTTCCCCTGTTCAGACAAAATCAGTACTAAAATGTTGAATGACAACATTGTTTATTTTTACCATGTTTGCCCTAACATTCACATTTAGTTCTTGTATATAAAAAATAGCATCGACAAATCCACTTAACATGTCAACTTAAGTTTAGCCAACACCACATTTACCACATCTGAAATAAGATTTGGCTGTCAAGAAAAAATTAATTTGGCCGAGAATAATGGGAACAGTGAGACAGTGCTGATGTAGAGGCTTTGTTTGTAAAACATATATACAGCTGTACCATGTATTCACAAGTAAACTGGGCAACAAGCCATATTTTCCATACGTACCACTGGTTTTCAATATTTTATAATTTTATTACACTTATTTCTTTTTTTCTTTTCTTCTTACATTATAAAAAAATATTGAAAGCCTGCTGGACATGCAGAAAATATAGCTTGTTGCCCAAAATACTTGTGTAGACAAATCAAATGTACCATAATTACTCTAATAATTACCCTATATTAATTTGTAGCTGTTGGAATTATTAGAAAAAGATGAATATTAAATATGATCTGTGTTTGTATAATTAGGGACAACCAAATTAAAATAATTTATTTTTTAATGAAAATTTAGGTCTTCAAATATTTAGAAAATTCAGATTTGAAAAAAAATGGTCATGTTCGTATTTTTAGGGTCAGAAAAACAATATTTTTTACCATTAATTTAGGTGTTCAAAATATTAGAGGGTTTGAATTATTAGAGTATTTACAGTAAAATATGTTTGAGCATGAAATATGTCAACAAACCATGATTGTATGCAGTTTCACGCTTCACTAGACATGCTAGAGGGTCGCAGACTAAACTGTAAATCATGAATTTTTCTATTTCTCACATGTATGCAGTCAGATATCAATAGGGAATTTATGGTCTATGGAAATCACGATCTACTCCCCTACCCGGTAAAACTTACTACCATAATTTCAGCTGTAATGATCCATGAATATTCTTCACAGTGCCCATTAGTTTGCCCAGGCACTTGCAACTACGAATACTGTGAAAGGTGTCATTTGAAATGGAATAAAAGAATAACAGGTACAGTGAATGAGTCACCACAACGGTTAATAAATTATGCTATATAACCAGTCAACTATTAACAACGTATGTACAAACAATATACAGTACTTGTATCTAAATAACTTCTTTGTGTTTTCTTTTTTAATGGAGATACTGTTTAAGTTCCATTAACATTCTTCCAGCCAGATTGGGCACAAGCACAATTTTTAGGGCATCTCTGGTTGCCTTTAGCATGGAGAGGGTTAACTAAATGTCATTACCACTAATTAACAAGTCTGACTATAATCTATTGTGATATGAGTATCATCATGATCATGTTTGTTGTAAAGTTGAAAAATATTTCCAAAAAAATTAGTGAGTGAATATGGAGTTTAACCATGTTAACATCGCTGCGGGAATCTTTCACCCATTTGCGACGAGTCCCCCAAAAATAAATCGTAATCAAGATAGTTATGAGTCTGACTATTATCTATTGTCATATGAATATCATCATGATCATGTCTGTTGTAAAGTTGAAAACTATTTCCCAAAAAAATAAATCATAATCAAGATAGTTACGAGTAAAATACACTGTAGTACTTGAATTGCCTATTTAATTCTATGTTTCGTGCAAACAGTACTAGGTATTTGAAATTTGCAATTCAACAATAGACATTTATATTTATTCACCCTATTAACATGATTAATATGATTAAAAAGGCTCTCAATTACTAGGCCCTCTCAAGCCTTGCATGAGAATCAAAGCTGTTAATCCTTTAGGAAGGATGGGATGTCAGATCCTCGGTGAAAACACTCAACACTGACACAGGGAGCATATCAAAACATGAAGTCTTCCTTACCCCATGTTACCTCAGTCCAAAAGCAATTCTACTAAATATATTTGTTAATCTTCAACCCACCCACAACAAAATTCTCACAAGCAATAAAACATTTTAGCAATTTGTCAGACACAAAAAAAACCATAGTAATGTCCAACAATTCAAAGGCTTCAACACAAATCTGAATGACAACTTTTGAGAGCATCCCCATACCCGATTGTCACAGGTATGATACTTATGTCATATGATCTGACGATAGCATCCGCTTTTGCAATGTTGGCTTTGTTAATGTGCCTGGGAAAATATGTGTTGGCCGACTTCTGGACAGGTAGCAAGGAGAACTGTAACATTGGGGAATTCACCTCAGAGAATTCTCTAGCACACCGGGGAATTCATCTCAGAGAATTCTCTAGCGGGCAGAACAACGAAAACTAACATCAGAAACTGCAAAACACTCAAATAGTCGACCCCAGTTCATCCGGACGGTTGCGTTCCTGGTAAAATCGTCCGGGAAAACTGAATGTCCGGATTGTCTGAGTCATTTTACAAAGTAAAAACCATGCGGATAGCAAGGGAACCAGATATCCAACGACAGGAGTCGATTGAATAGACATTGGGCATTTTTGTTCTGACTACAACTGTATGTTCTACATGATTGTGATGCTTGTTTACTGGGTCACCATCATAGCAATGAAAATGCTTGTCAACTTCGTGAAAAAAATATAATAAAAGAAACAACTGAACAAATTTAACTATTGAATTCATACTCAGTTAACACTAGCCCATTAGCCAGGTCCATTTCTCCCAATGCTAAAGGTATGCATTAGGGCTAGTAGAAATTATACACGACCTCACTCTCCGACATATGTAAAAAAGTCATCTGGTTATAACATCCTAGTAACCATGGTAACAGATGATTGATGAAAGTGAATGTCCAAGCAGAGGTCCACTAGGAACAAGGACAAATGCTTTTCACAAATTGGGTGTATTTTTACAGGGATATGTTTATGTCAAAAGACTTGATGAATTTGGGTTGCATTCTTTGTAGCCTGCATAGCTCAGGTGGTAGAGTGTAGGACTCGAGTTCAGGCCTGACTGTAGTCAAGATATTTTTCAATATTGATGGATGGTACACTGCAGTTTGAAATGTACAGGTGCACGCACTCTCGTACATTCCAGAATGATAATGAACAGAAAATTATATTCATCAGGGTTCGCAATTAACACTCGCCCGGAATAGTTCTCCCAATGCTAAACAATGGTAACCTAAGGGCAAGTAGAAATTCATAACATCTGTTACTTGTATCACTGTTCGGGCGAGTAAGTTTTAAAGTTAATTGCTATCCCTGTTCATGGAATTTTAATTTACAGATTAGCAATGGAGAAAAATTGTGGCTGTATCTGGCTCCGAGATTATAACACTATTCTGAGTAGGGTTTCATGTTCAACTCATGGTTTTGCTGATCAATCTTCATATAAAATCTGAGCTTGAGCATGAAAGGTTTTGTAATCTCCAGGCCTGGGACTAAAAGTTATTAATTTTCCACAATTTTTTTTATCGTGATTGATTAATGAAATCCTATTGGGTTTAACATTAAGTGACAGTTACTGTCATTTAGGATAACAGGGAGGATGTCAGTATCTACGGACTGCCCAATGTGACTATCCCAGCAGGTGACCACTGTCCAAATGTCCACAGGTACATCTAAGGATCCTGCTGTGTCCTTGACCCTGCTGACCTCTTGATCAGCTGACCTCTTGGTCAGCTAATGACCCTGGTCAGTGGTCACATGGTTCAGCATACCACATAGGTAGGTAAACAAACAAGGTAGATCTTAACTGTTTTTACTGTGCTACGCTCACCAGCCAAGTGTTAAACTACAGTTGTATTATACAGGACTTAACCCTCTCCCTGCTGCAGGCAACCAGAGATGCCCTAAACAGTAGCGTACTTTGCATAATCCAGCAGAGAGAGGGTTAAACAGAATCTATCATTGGTAGAAAATACAAAGAAGTGATAATCATGATACATAAAACAATGAAGTGATTACATTTTTTCCAAAACTTCATTTTATTTATATATTTATATATCCTTTATGTTTTTGTTTACACCGGATATTAATGTAATGCTACAGAGCTTTTAAAAACAATAATCAACAAAATAAACAATTTGTTCTTGCAAACATATAACTCTAATAATTGCATATTCACATGAAATGTCAGACTATAATTGCCCCCACCATGCCAACCATGTACACCATTGAGCATAAGTGTGATATACACATTTTAGAATGAAATAAGCTTGAAGATTGAGAGACCAATTTCAATTTGTCTTGTTGACAGTAAGCATGGTAACACTCATCACCGTCATCAGTACTACCTGTCAACAGTACTTGGTTATAATAGAACAGGGCAGTATGGTTAGAACAGCCAGTACATGTGTTGACTCTGTTGACAAGACAACGCATATCCACCATATAGGTGACAACTGACGTCTGCTGTTGCCATAGCGATGTCAACCTCACTAAGTTCATGTACAGCTTGAACACTACTTGGCATACCGTTATTATGCTTTTTAACTTTTTCAAAAGAAGCTTGAATGGCTACTCTCAGTCTCACAATAGATCGCAACAGCGCTAAACTGAAATGCGGAAACAAACACAAAATCTTTCATCATCAAACAGCAAATTTACAAAATAAATATAACCTAGGGTCTTAACATTTCAGAATTTGTTAACTATGCCAGTTGGAGTTATTCTTATTAGATTGTGGTAATTTCAAAGTCAACATTGTGTTTGGCCGACCGGCTTCTATGTTTAACAATGTCACTGTATCCCCACCATGTGTAAACTTGTTTACAAAACACACATGTACAAACTAGGTCACCACCAACAGATACTGGGTCTTGTTGAAGATATCACCACCACTGATAGCAATTTTATGTTGATTTAACTTATACATCACCACAGTATTGATACTGATAACCATGATAACAGTTTGTTGGTCTTCCTCATTAATCACCACAGTATTGATACTGATAGCAATACACTGGTCTAGCTTTTACATCACCACAGTATTGATACTGATAACTTCAAGTATGTTGGTCTACCTCATTAATCACCACAGTATTGATACTGATAGCAATACACTGGTCTAGCTTTTACACCACCACAGTATTGATACTGATAACAGTTTGTTGGTCTACCTCATTAATCACCACAGTATTGATACTGATAGCAATACACTGGTCTAGCAGTATTGATATGGATAACAGTATGTTGGTCTACCTCATAAATCACCATAGTACTGATCAGTGACAGAAACTAACTTTAAAAATCATACTCGCCCAAATAGTTATACGAATAACAAATGTTATGAATTCCTACTCGCCCTTAGAATACCTTTAGCATTAGGAGAAATGGCCCAGGCGAGCGCACGAGTGTTAATTGTTAGCCAGAGTCCTTTAGCAATATGGTAGCAGAGTGCATGGTGTGTGGGTCTAGCTAATAAATCACAACAATATGTATTGATACTGAAAATAGCAGTATGATATAGGAGTATGGTTTATCATATATTGTCATCTTTCAATAATTATGATCATAGAAATATCAGTTGCAAACTCCAGGTCAGAAAAGAATGAAACCTAAATGAACGGATGAAGTAATTGCAAGCAAACAGCTGGAAAACCCATCCATACATGTATTTACTATACATCCTTTGTTGTAAGCATTAACATTCCAATAGTAGCACTATGCACAATAGATCATGTAGATACTATCACAATAGTATTTTTAGCTACAGATATCACAATTCACAATATATCACAACAGTTGGATTGGCCCCAATAGTCGCCACCACTACCAGGTGAGATAAGAATGTGTAGCCACTGTTTCAACTGATGACCTACATTTTTGTTTCCAATTTTGAGATAAAGTGACCCCCGACCTCCCACGTCTACACAAAGGATACAGTTTAACAGTCTCAGTGTGAAATCCTTTCAAGCTGTTCAATATACTATGTCCTTACAAGCGTGTTGCGAGAACATTCACTGAAGTCATCAGAGCTATCCACTTAAAGGATGCTACAGGGTGTTTACATTACAAAGGGTTAGGAATAAAACAAATTTAAAAAATCAAGGTGACTCTTTGTGTTGTGTGTCAAAACCTTGATCTGTAGTGGAGACCCTAGTCTTGTGCCCAGATTAGGCTTGCTGCTTGTCCAATACAAGTTACAACGTAAAAGTAAAAAAATCCCCCACCATGCCAACAGGAATACTTATTCTTAACCCTCTCTATGCTGTAAGCAACCGAAAGTGCCCTGAAGAACAGTGCCTGTGACTATTCCAGCAGGGATAGTGTTAACAGTTAAAGGTGCTGTATTGAGATGGTTGTCACTGTCAACTACTTGTTTATAGTATGTTGGTGGCTAGTTCCTACCTATTTCTATTGCCACTAACAGTGTTTGAAATTACCGCTGGCCATTTCTCCCAATGCTAAAGGTATCTTGGGGCCAGTAGAAATTCATGTTTTATGTAAACATTTGTTATTTGTACATGTATCATTATTCGGGCCAGTAAGTTTCCAGTGGTAGTTTCAAACACTAGTGACCAATGTTGACCAGTGGTGGTCAAGATGTCAATGACCTACTAATTCCATGCTTCATGATCTGATCACATCTAAGCCTTGGGCATTTATGGTGTTTGTGATGGATACAGTGCCCCCTCGATATAACACGGTCCAATACACAGATTTGGATATAAGGCGGGGTCAGATGTGGATCCCATTTTTATTTTCGTTATTTCCCTACAATATCGTATAAGGCGGGTACTATGGTATTTCATGGACCCCAACTTCCGCGTTATATCTAGGGGACACTGTACATGCTGTACTTGCATCAACCATGTTTACCTGAAACTGACACAAATCGTTGATGACAATCACACCATCTTGCCTATTTAGCTAGTGGCCTCAATCTATCAGAGATGTCAACAGATTACCTCAAGGAATGCGCCAGCCATCAGTCATGACTAGTAAATCACGACTGTAATTATCATGCCCTAAATCAGAAATGTCACCCCATGAGCAAATTGAAATACCTGTTTGATATGATACATAGACATGGCCCAGTTATCTGTTGCCTATGATCATCACCACAACTTGAACTGTTGAAAAATACAACTTGGTTCAGGGTTAGAACTTTACCTTCCCAAAGCTACTAGCCTCCCAAATAATAATTCAAATAACAAATTTGTTACAAAACTTTGAATTTCTACTAGTCCGTAGGATACTAACATTTTGAAAAAGGGTTTGGGCTGGTGGGCTAGTGTAAAGATCAATCCCTGATTGGTTTCAAGTAAAATATGATATAATTATTTATCACATAAAATGCCTCCTGGGAGTTCACCATTCAATATTTTTGCGTAAACCACTAGTTGTATATCGAACAATGGAATGATGGAATCTAATAATGTAAATTTAATAGTCTGGTAGCAGTGATAACAATAGAGAATGTGATGTGTGCATCGCAGTAGTGGGCGAGGACATGTCTTGATGTCACAATACAATAGTAATGACCTTGATCCACCACTTCCTGACTGTCCAAACTGAGTTTTACAACTGAAAACCTATATTACGATCTTTTCTACAGTTATCATGATCAACAGAATCTAGCATTTGTGTTAATTTAACATGTTTAATACTGAATTTATTAAACTTGTTGGTAAAAATAATATTGTGCTCGACAAAGTATAATATCAGTTTTACCAACTCGTTTAAATAAAGTCAGTATTAAATGACCACTCATGTTAGATACTCTATTTATTATCTAATTTTTGTGATTCATTTATTATATTTTTTTTATAGAAAATTCCTGTGATTCTGATGACAACTCTATAAAAAAAATATATTATGAGACTTATGGAATAAATGCTGTGGAATTAATGCATTTAGAGATGATCATAGGAGATTGCAGTGATCTAGATACTACGCCCCTGGTACACATGGTACATGTGGTAAGATATTTGATACTGTTTGAAAATACATGTAGTAACGGTTCGCAATTAACACTAGGTCGCTTGCCTAGACCATTTCTCCCAATGCTAGCACTATTCGGGCAATTAAGTTTTTAAGTTATTTGCTATGTGTAGTCATAATTTTATATAAAATGTATTAATGCCAAAAGCTTAGCTGATATAAACAGTAACTAGGGGTGACTATCACAGGTAATTTCACTATCACGATAGTATTGCGATATGAGAATTACTATCACGATACTATCACAATTTGACAAACATATCAGGCAGCAACTTACATCATTACCAATGTTTTCAATGCAAGCTAGAATGTATTAGAAGTGTCTGTTGGTTACGATCAGGACAAGTTGGAGTGTTAGAAAACCAGCAGTGTTAAAGAGAAAAAATAACATCGAAACTATCAATATTCCACAGAGCTCTAGATAAGCTGCGTATTTGCGTAAAATACCCAATTAAAATGTCCAAAAACCCAATTAAAATTTATGC
>JAUTBQ010174279.1:0-11478 GCA_032361185.1 Lepetodrilus ovalis
GTACCAGCCGGTGCTCGCAGGTTTACTGCAACATTCAGCGCTACGGATGTTACGGGTTTCCTCCTGCCCTAAACTGATGATAAATATTTCTTATCAACATGCTTCCTGTTGATGTAATTTGAAGATATGTCTTATCAGAATTTAACATTTGTCATAATCCTTCCTGAGACCCTTGCCATCTGATGGAAATGAGTCTCCTTTGCCTATAACTTTGTCCAGCTGTATGACTGTGATTATGTGTATACCCTGGACTAATGGTGTATTGATATTTCGGCAATTTTGTCAGAGCTCACAAAATGCTCATTTCTCTAAGTAAGTATTTGAGAAAAACAATCCATCATAGCCAGTCATGTGGGATAGAAAAAGTACACCCGAGGTGGTGGAAAATTCGACCAGAAACAAAATGTCCACCACCTCGGGTGAGCGTTATGTCATAATGAGTGTTATATCGAGGGGACACTGTATATCAGTGGTACTGGTACCTGTGCGTTTCATGACATAAAGATACCAATTGTCTAAATATTATTTCCATGACATTGCATAGTCTTTGTGGAGGTTGGGGAAAGTAAGACACATTTTGAGACCACTAATAATATTACCTCATACAAAAATTGTCACAGACATGCAATTGCCATCCTGATGTCATTGACATTCTACAGACAGAGGCAGGCAATAAGACAAGGTGATGAAAGAGAACGCAGATAAGAAAATGTAGCTACACGGAACTGTGGTATTAAAACAATACCTTTCGTCTCTGATGTCTGAAGAGCAGAGAGCGACCATCTGAGCCATTGTGTGTTGTAGGACATCTGACATGTCATTAGCTGGTTACGTGAAACATCTGGGCTGTACAATGCTCAGCTAATCATCTGCAGGAAATTACTGATAGCAGATACACACCTGGGGAGAGGAATATTATTTTGTTTATTAAATACATATTCTGAATATTTACTGTCATTGAACCTGACACGAGGAGACGGAAATAGAGGAAAATGAAAGTTTTAGATTGTGTAAAACAAGTCGATGATTGAATGGGTGATATTTTTCTTGCAACATTAATTATTAGCGTACACATATTATGTAAGACACATGGAGTGATATGTTTTCTGTTTCTTTATGAATCAGGACATTCGAAGTATTGAAAAGTCCCCTTGCCCATTGTTCTGATTTATGTTGAACTCTTTGTAAAGTAATTATGATGTTTTACGGATTGCTGGAAAACAAGAAATGTTATGGCCTGGCGATGGAGTAAATACAGAACTGTGAATGATCTCATTCCTGTGGACTGTTTGATCCTGGTTAGTTGTCAGTAAGTTTCCTCTTCAAAGACTGTACCAGTCTATGAAACCCAACAGGGCGTGAAATAATCAGCACTTTACTAGTCTTTAGTGACAGTCTTGAGAAGTCTACCCTAGAAGTTACAAAGCATTATCGTGTTGTTTCATCTGGTTACATGTGTATTTCCATCATGAACCTATGTTCTGTCAGCAGTTTGAGGAATCTTTAGCTATTTGTACATCTTAGGCATGACTGACTAATAAAGAAGAAATCACAGTAAGTCGTAAGTTAGTGAGTATATTTGTGCTATTAATGTCTGGAGACTGGAATTGACCACATGACCACATTCACCCCCAACTGAGGGCATGTCGACACTCCTCCTGTGGTAGTAAATTGGTATTAAAAGCAAGCAGAAAAGATCATAGGAGATCGGGTCTTTGTAGTAACATGGAAACGGAGCGGGACCCACGTGCATCTAATAATGATCCCCTTCCTGACATGCCTGCTGATTCTGTCGGCGCGCTCCATTACGGAGACTTTATTAGCTTGTAGCGAAGAACAGTGGAGTAGGGTCTACAGGTAGGATCTCACACACTGGAGAAAGGTGTGCACAGCTCTACAGATCGGCAGTGTAAAGGCTGGATATATTTCAAGTTGCTTTTTCTTGCTGGAACTGAAGTTGTGTATATGTCTGGAGGAACATGGCTCATTAACGGTGGTCGGAAGTGGGATAGTTTGTGATCGGATGTCGACGTCGTGGCCTGCTGTGCGGGGTCCACTGCAACACACCTGCAGCGTCAAAGTGTCACTGACTTACCTCTGTAAGGTCACCATGACTTGCCATTTCAAGTAAGGCATGTTTATATATTATTGCCAGTTTCTGGTAATTGCATGCCTTATGTGTCTAGACATTGTTTTAAATGCCATTAGTATTGGCATTTCTTTTTTTAATCTTTAACAAATATTTCTTATTTATATTTATTTGAATCTGTTGACTCAATCTGAAAGTATTTAAAATTATTCCAATAAAAATTGCATTATTAACAGAATAAACAGATTATTTTTGGTTCAATTTGCTAAATATAAAGATGATATGCAATTTTAAGCAAATTTGAAAATAACCCTTGGGATATCAGAATTGTATTCATATCATAATGGTAGTTATTTATATTAATCTATTGACTCAACCTGAAAGTATGGAAATTATTCCGTCAAACTGCATTCCATTTTCTGTGATTTTCTAACAAAATATACACTGGTAGCTGAATGGTTTATTCCCACAACAGTCCTCAGAAGTTCTAACATAAATACAAAAAGAAAAGAAAATAGTTAAAGCCTTTGAAGTGTGGCTGTGTTTCTGGCCATGTGAGGTGTTGGGGTGTGGCTGTTGTTGGAGCTGGTGGATCATGGGAGACTTTCAAGGTCGTGACCTCAGTCATGATGGCCATAGATGTGACTTGTCTGCAAGATGATCTTTTCCCATTGCTTCCATTAGGTCATTAGAATAATATATACTGTTGTATGTACATGTAGAGTGGTCTCCCTTGGTGTAGTCGTATTCCGTAATGAAAGTTCGTAGTAAGTGAGCGTTTATGGAGTTTAATGTTGCTGCGGGAATTTATACGATGTTAAACTCCATAATCACTTACTCACTACCAATTTTAATTATGGTATGTCACTACCCCATGGTAAACCAGTCTACAAATTAAATTAAAGTTGGTACAAACACTGAAATGTAAAATCTTTAGTAATAAAGAACGTTGCCACAATAATTTCTGAAGGAGTTGTACAAACATTGCTACAAGTTGCCAAGGAGTTGCAACATGCTAATGAACTGTGTAATTAATGTATAAATAGATCTATATCGCATTTTAATTTACTTTGAACCAGGGTCTGTATTATCGAAACTTCATCAGTCCTAAGAAGTTCGTAAGTACTAAGAATTTGACAAACTGGTTTTCTTCTAATGCTAATTTGTGAAGAGATCTATTCTCACTAAGAAGTTCGCAAGTTAAGAAGTTTCGAGAATACGGCCCCTGGATTATGGATATAGAGCATGGTACAGTTACGGTATTGGAATTATCAGCAATGGATGAAATATTATTTTCGGAAAATGATTATTATTCCAGACAAAACCATTTGGAAAATTATTTTGGTATCTATTAATAAAATACTTCACTGTTCCTGTGATCTGGTCAACTTAAAGGCATGTCTGTGATTTCTTCCAGAAGGGAGATTACTCTGTTATATTAAGAGTGTTTAACAGCGATTTTATACCTATTGTTTACCACTGATGTCAATGATTTTAAATGCTTTAACATGTTTTTAAACAGTATTTGACCTAGATAAGAAAAATGCAGGAAATCGCAATTCTGATCTTTGAAATTCTTCTTCTTACTTTATCACATATCATCATTTCCGTTGTGAGCAATAACATAATAAACCTATATTTTTATGAATCTTTTGATATGTATATTTCTTCAATAATGAGCAGGATATTGATTTTGTGACCTATGAGAAACAGGAAATATGAAGGCGTGGTTTGTTTCTTGAAATAGCATGTAATAAAGAAGTTAATATTGTAGCCATTTTTGTCTGAGCTCACAAGACGCTGCGAGATACTGATTTCATTGTAGGTATATGAGAAAACATTATTAGGTGTACTTTTTCAATCCCGCATAATTAACTGTGATGGATTCTTAAAGTCGCAAACATTTCGTTATACAGCAGAAAATATCGCAATTCTTCATAAAGCTAATACAATGTAACCATGCATGCTTTCACTAATGTAATGTTAAGCGTAATAATGATTGCCAAGTGGGAAGTTCATGTGGGATGCTACCACACAATGTTTTCCCCATCTTTATACCCAAGAATAGAATCCATAGACTGATATTTATCTAATTAGGCTTAACTTAATTACACATGATTGGACTCGGCCAAAAATATCACATTATCTACCACCCACTTCCTATCTGTCTAATGTGTCACCATGGTTGACTGAATACACTCACAGGGTCATTAACCCTCAACCTGCTGGATTAACCACATTCACCACCATACAGTCACCTCCGCTTGCCTTCAGTACAGAAATGGTTAACCATGTGCCTGCTGGATTACCTAGACTCACTGATCTGTAGCACATCTCTGGTTTCTCTCAGCTGATAGAGCATTAACCTGATGTTTAAAGAAACATGCAAAATGAGAATCATAGATAATGTCGATAAAATTATAGATGCTGTTGTGACTATTTCTCTTCTTAGGATTGTCAACTTTGTACCATTACATGGTTGTTGTTATAAAGCTAGGATTTATTAAAATATGTTCAGTGTAGGATACTTTTATTTTTTAATTAAGATTTATATTAAAATATATATACCGGTATATATATATATATGTCATTTTATTCTTTGATGGAAATCATGTCTGAAGAAGTGACTTTAATTCAATCAAAACATCCATTATTCATTCATATTGTGACCTTCTTTAAGCACAGAACAAGTGTATTTTCTCCATAACCTCTTGGTTTCTTGTCACGATGTATGCCGATGAGAAGATATGGTATAGCAATCTGCTTGTATGTATTTCAACATGGTGGTAGTTTGTATACAGCACTGTAGTCAACAGTACCTTATGATGACATACAGGCCAAGAATACCCTCAGATAGTCTGCAAAAATCACTAGTACTTTGTATATTTAGCAACACTTGTCTACGGTATTTCATCTGACTGTTTGACTGGCACTTTTATATAAATGTCCCACTGAACTATTATGGCTACTGTACTGTCTGGGACTCTTTGTTCCTGTTTCGGGTTCGGTCATTGACCGACTGCAAGTTTGTACGACTTCATTTACGTACGTACTACGTCGAGACAGACTGGGAGTGAGGTTTCACTGATATGTCCATGTGTTGGCAGCAGTTGGCAGTACTTTAATACAGGGAAGATTGTTTGTCTGTGTCTCAGTCCGACTTCTAAGAGATTCTATCACTTGTGGTTACTCTGATGTAGGAGCGAAGTATAGACATGGGCTTTTTGAAACACTGAAATGTTAGCGCACAAGTTAGCCGATAATGACGTGCTGTATGTGTGGAAGTGTAGGAGTTTGGTTCAAGCCTTCCATCAACTGCTGCCATTTTCAGAATTGGTTTGTAGTTGTTGAACTTCTCAAAGTGCATGTTCATTATTGTTCCTGAAGTTAATCATTTATCTTGTGTGCTTGAATTACAGGAACTTCTACATTTTCTGTTATTTTGTTTAAAATTTCACAATACTGATGTTGATTTCTTCTCTTGCAGAACATGGTGAAGGGTCCTGACCATGAGCGAAGGTAGGCACATCATTGTTTGTGTCGGTGTCATTGTGTGACATTGTGTGTTATTGTGTGTCAGTGTGTGTCAATGTGTGACATTGTGTGTCAGTGTGTGTCAGTGTGTGTCAGTGTGTGTCATTGTGTGTCAGTGTGTGTCAGTGTGTGTTATTGTGTGTCAGTGTGTGACAATGTGTGTCAATGTGTGTCAGTGTGTGTCATTGTGTGACATTGTGTGACATTGTGTGTCAGTGTGTGTCATTGTGTGTCACTACATGTCATTGTATTACTGTATTGTGTTTTAGGTAACATTATTTAATGGCAAATACTTGTTAATAAGCTCTAGTATACTGTACCAAAATTAATATCTTATATGTTTTGTTAAATCTGAACTTTTTGTAAGTCAAAGTTTTGATATTTAATTTGTTAATGTTGACAAAAGATGTTTTGATATCATTAGAAACCAGTTCTTGTACAAGAAATATTTTTTCACAGTTTTCATTCTTGCAAAATAAATTGTTGCATATCGACAAAGTTTGTTATTGTCTAAGATCTATGGACTGTCCTAACGTCAATGCTTGTTTGTCTTAATGAGGTAAGTGTGTATCGCAAGCCTGTGGCATGGCTTCACTTAATTGTACACATACTGCCTAAGTTGTGACTTGAGTGGTAATTAAGTATGAGTCACAGCTTCCTAGGTTGTAACACAAACACCTCCTTGCGTGCTTGCTTTACTGTCTGGTAGATTCCATAGTATACCAAGTAAAGTAAAGGATAGAAACTAACTTTACAACTTACTCGCCCGAATATTGATACAAATAACAAAAGTTATTAATTTCTACTTGTCCTTAGGATAGGCCTACCTTTAATATTAGGAGAAATGGCCTGGGCGAGCGGGCGAGTGTTAATTTCTATCGTGGGTATACCCCTAGTATACTCCTTGGTATATACTACTATGTTCGAGGTATACTCCTTGGTATATACTACTATGTTCGAGGTATACTCCTTGGTATAGACTACTATGTTCGAGGTATACTCCCTGGGATACTACTGTTGGAGGTATACTTTCTGGTATACTACTATGTTCAAGGTATACTTTCTGCTACTCCATAGTATACCATATGGTACACTATTACTCTCTGTAGGTATCTTTGGAGGTGGGGTGTAGCGCAGTGGTAGTATGTTGGACCGGAGTGAAAAGTACTGAGTTCAAATCCCGCCACACGGTGGCCCGGCATCAATGTTCGTGAAAGTTACATTTCTGACACAATATTATAAAGTGGCACTACAGTTATCATCCTTGGTTTGTCAGTACCAGCCGGTGCTCGCAGGTTTAATGCAGCATTCAGCGCTACAGATGTTGTGGCTTTCCTCCTGCCCTAAACTGACAAGTCGTGATGTTAGTGAAAGACTCTAGAAAGCGACTCTAAACCCCAATTAAAAAAGAAAAAAGTATCTTTGTTTGATGGTGCACTCTATACACTATCCAGTATGGTATACCTTCTGGTATTCTTTTTATATGCTCTCGTAGACTATCTGTGTTCTCTAGTATGCTCTATACTTGCCATCTATACATGCATTAAAAACATATTGTGTGGCGTTTGATCTAAAAAAAATATATAAATCTTATCAGGTGTTTCTGTTCTTGTAAATGTTTCAGAACGCCCACGCAATATACCTTTTACAATCTTCTGTGATCATGGCAACTGAGCCATGTTAGTTATCTCCCTTGTTCTCCAGCATAGGTAGGTCATGTAGATCAGGGTAGCCAGATGTTCAACACGGGCCAGCCTATATTTACCCTCACATATACCAATATGAGCCTTTGATCTGCTTATCTTAATGAGGTGATTTGTTCATCAGAACTTAATACACCACCAAGGCATGATAGATGTCTTAAATCCTAGTAGCTTACCTTCCACGCCAATAGGCCTGGGCATGTTGGTAACCCTGGGATTAAGACCAAAGAAATATGGAATTAGTTTACCCTTTCAATCTTGAGGTACTCATATTTCCGGTTGCAACTTAGTTGCTGATGTGCGTGGATACAGTTATTATGCTTCCATCTATTTATCTACCTATCTGTGTACTGGAACTCTTTGAAAGAAATCAACAACACATTTGGTAGACATATTAACCCTCTCCCTGCTGCAGGCAACCGGAGCTGCCCTAAAGAGCAGTGTGTGTGTGTGTGCCTAATCCAGCAGGGAGAGGGTTAAACAAGTTGGGAAGGTGTACTTTTTGCTGTCTATAGAAAACAAGTTGTGCTTCATCTATGGCATAAGTAATGATTTATGTTTAAAAAAAAGAACATGAAATGTGTTTCAAATATCAGAAATGATCAGAAATCTTGGTATATAAGTAACCATAATAGATTGTGAGACTTACCTACTGCTAGTATTGATTAGGACTGAATTGAGTATATGACATCATCTTGCCCAGATATAGAGATACAGATGACGACACTGTGCTGGGGGTATAGACGTCTGTCATCTTCAGGAGATTGTCTAGTTTTGTACGTACACTTCTTGCATATGGAATCCAGAATTAATGCAAATATAGAGATATAGATGATGACACAGTGCTGGCGGTATTGACGTCTGTCATATTGCGGAGATTGTCTAGTTTTGTACATTCACTTCTTGCATATGGAATCCAGAATTAATGCAAAATAATTAACAGCAGTGCTGGGGTTAAATAATTAGGTACTCCCACCTTCATGAAGAAATAGTTTGGAAATTAATGTTGAACACTTATTGGGTTCAAAAACTGTTTATATGAAACTGGAGCCATGGGCCGATTCCTACGTACAGTGATGTTCATGTTGTGTCTGGTTGTGGTGATAATGATGTCAATATGTGCACTCGCTCTGTTCTCACTAACTGTTTATGAATGGATTACAGTGGTGTAGAGGCAATTAGGAACGGCTTAGGGAACAAACCTCATTGAACTTTTGTATTCACTTCAAAACAACAGAAATATGACGTCTATTATTGTCAGATATTTTTTGGGGGGGAAAACGAACGAGTAGTTGATTTAATGTTATTATATGTGGAATACGGAAATAGCATACTTTGATGCCTAGGTGAAGTTCAATTTCCCAAAACTAATTTTAAATCTGGCTTTTTAAATTAATTAACATTTAAAAAGAAATTTCTCATATTGCAGGCAAGCCTATTTTGGGTGCTTTGCCAAAATTAACCATGAGCATGTTCTGGCTTGTAGAAGTCAACAACACCCACTCTATTTGTGGGATCTTTACAGGGAATGTCTTTCTAACATGCACTGTATCAGATGTCCATTGACGATAATAGTTTTTCTGAGTTGGAAAATTGGGTCTTGAATCAGTTGGCCTGAACCTTATTCTGAGAGGACTGGGGTAGGACAAGGGTAGGACAAGGGTAGGACAGGGGTATACTGCTAGTTATGTGGGGTACAATAGACACGCCATTGGAGTCCAACTCGAAGTGATCAAACTGGTTCCGTATACCCAAGCTGTAGATACATACCCAGGCTATAGGTGTGTATGTGTGTTGTTTGTACGTCCCGAGTACATTCTACTATGTTTACACCCACAGTGAGGTCGCGCTTGCCCATATAATCCCCCTGAAAGGGGAACCGTGGTAAGCTATTGTGAATTCCGGGTACAATGGAACCAGAATGTTTTGTGTCCAGGCACATTGGGTCTCGTGGAATTCTAACCTGGTGTGTAATTTATTATGAATGTTCATGTGGGAATTTATCTACAGAACAGAAATGTAGAGTTGGTGTTATGATCATAATGTCTGACTAGTGAGACTGGAGTGATCGTATCAGACTGTTATTGAACTGAATATTGTTTAACTCGAATGTGGAAGCTGATAAGAAAGTTTGTTTGACGCTACCGCACAGCTCTAGAACCTTTCTGGCATGTTTGTACAGGTAAGAAGCTTTTTCAATCATTGATCACCTAGCCAAAAAATATATTTTCATCGAATAAAAATCTGCTTTGTTACATATTCTGTAAAATGTTCAATGTGGTGGTAGGTTTTGAAATTCAACTTGTAAGTGTTTACTTGTAAGAACTGGCATTGGCGCCATTCATTCTCAATGTTTTGATATTGACATACCAGGAAGACAAATATGATATATTCTCAGCTCTATGACATTGAACTGTATGTACTTTTCTTACCTGTATCGATTTATTTGAGAAAGTTGAGTTATTTGACATTTATTTTATTCTAACTGGAGTATATGGCAATTTTCCTACAGGGTGTATGATATGCAAGCAGTGATAAGTTCTATAGTCTGGTATAACTGTTGTAAGCTTACATAATGTAATGTAATAGAAGAGACTGTCTGGTGGGTCTATCAGGGATATATCTGTACTTCGTGTGTAATCATCAGTCTGTGTAGGGTCTGTGTACACTCAGATACTCGTATACCTGTCAAATGCTATTATCTACATGACTAGTTATGGATGACAGGGCTATAATAGAATAATGACATGTGTAGATAAACGATCACTTCATGATTTTAATAGGAACACAAGTACAATGACTTGAGGAGACATCTTTTAGTGCAAACAAGCGTTCAATCATTTTAAGTTTTATTGTCTGTTACTGTATCACAACTCCTAGTTTTTAGGCCAGGTCATGGGAAAATATTATTCACAAACGTAGTTTATCCATTGTTTAGCCTATAATAGGGATTACCGGTAAGTTACATTATTGACTATACTAAATTAGTTGTGCTTAAACCACGTCTGTGCATACAGGCCCCGCTGTATTCCAATGACTTTACCATCTCCACCTTCTCTGATATGTAATTTATTATTTAACAAGACATTTCCGATGACTAATGTTATGATCCTCCCATCAAAATCTCTTACAAGTCGTATTCCACTCATCCTTGTAAACTTACTCAAGCGGGAGATATAGGCAGTGATAGGTAATGACCTGGAAAATTTGTTGGCGGTCCAAGTTGTTACATAAATTGCTGTTTTTATTATGTTTTACAAGTGGCATGTGACATGTTTGGATACAATGTATCGTGAGTATTCTCAGATAATGTTCTCATTGTAACTAATGGACATGGTTCTACACTTTGTGCCTTTAGCTCACTTAACCTTCTCCATGCTGGGGGCATCTTGACATGCCCACATAGAGCCGTGATTGTGATCAATCTGACGGTGAGTCGACTAATGCAAGAATCATTGGAGTGAGATAGTGTCCTAGGGATATAGCCAGCTCTGATATTGCCGGAGATATCTCTGCACCAGAAATAAATCAACAATAAACCAGGAGGCATTTAATCTGAACCTCCAGCTATGAACTGTTTGAAGATGTTTGAAGTGAATAATTAACCGGCTATCCTGAAAGTTCAGCTACAAACACTAACAAGAGACACCAGGCATAGACACCAGGCATAGACACCAGGAATAGACACCAGACATAGACACCAGACATAGACACCAGGCATAGACACCAGGCATAGACACCAGGCATAAACACCAGGCATAGACACCAGGCATAAACACCAGGCATAGACACCAGACATAGACACCAGGCATAGACGGCATAGACACCAGCCATAGACACCAGGCATAGACACCAGGCATAGACACCAGACATAGACACCAGGCATAGACACCTGAGGGTCTATTATTGAAACTTTCTTACGATCATACGACTATCTTATGAATACCTATAGCACGTGCTGTGCATGTTCCTAGGCTATGATGTTTGTAGGGATGTTTTGAAAATAAAACCCCGGGCCTTGGATCCAATCACTGTCTGATTTGGGACTGATATTTCCCTGGAGGGTGAACAACATCTAAAGAAAGTAAATTTATTTTATTACCGGTAGTATTATTTTTTTTTATCAATAATCCATGAAGATACTTTTATTCG
>JAUTBQ010174290.1:0-11476 GCA_032361185.1 Lepetodrilus ovalis
AAATCCGATGGCTACCTTGACAGAGCATCATCTAGCTTGAATTCTTATTATCTTTCTGCTTCTCGATTATGGGAGAACTCCTCTATTAAGTTTATTAGCTTTTCAGGAAAAGAAAAAACCTATCAGGCATGGTATGGAACTCCCAAAGAAAAATTGTTTGGTACAGCTGATGAATTATTAGGACATTATAATAGAAATAAAGGTGTAATATATAAAAATGCTCAGGATTCAATAAATCTATTTTCTTCAGATCGTAAGTATAATTACTATACATATGATAATCAGGTTGATGATTATAAACAATCGCATTATCAATTGCATTTTAATAAGATTTGGTCAGATAAGGTTAAGACCAAGTCAGCTCTCTATACTTCATTGGGAAGAGGATTCTATGAAGAGTACAAGCACCAAGATAAATACTCTAATTATGGTTTGACAAGGCCTATCGTTGGTTTAGATACGCTTAGCAGGGGAAATATCATAAGACGAAGAAATCTTAATAATATCCTTTATGGAGCATTTATTAATACATTGATCGATGTAAATCAAAATTCAAAATTAGATATTGGACTAGCAGGATCTACTTATACTGGTGAGCACTATGGCAATGTGGTAAGTGCTGAACATCATACTCAATTAGATAATGAAAGACAGTATTACTATAGTGAAGGAAATAAATCTGAGGCATCTATTTATACTAAATATGAATGGAAGCCTTCTACAAAGTTGAGTGTTTTTGCTGATATGCAATATAGAATTGTCAATTATAATACTGCTGGAACAGATAATGATCAACAAAATTTTGACCTAAACCATGACTTTGGATTCTTTAACCCTAAATTAGGTCTTAGTTATAAATTAAATAGTAGTTCTAGCCTGAATTTATTTGCTGGCATATCAAATAGAGAGCCTAGTAGAAATGATTTTGTTGATGTCGTAAAAGATGATATCCCAAAGGCTGAAAAAATTTATGATTATGAATTAGCTTATAGATATGGAGTAGAAAAGATGAGTTTCGAACTTAATGCATTCTTTATGAAGTATGATAATCAATTAGTACTTAGAGGTGACTTAAATGATGTAGGAGCATCTATAAGAGTAAATGTTGATAATTCATATAGAACTGGACTAGAAGGACAAGCAAATGTACAATGGTCAGATAAATTTAGTACTGGATTAAATCTTTCTCTAAGTAATAGTCAAATTAAAGAATACGAAGAGCATATATTTGATTATGGTACAGGAGAGGCAAAAGTTACTACTTATAATGATAAACCAATCTCATTTTCACCTAGATTAGTTGGTAATTTCAATTTGGGATATGAAATATTGAAAGATTTAGATATTAATTGGGATACTAGATATGTTTCTAAGCAATATATAGACAATACTGGTTATGAAGACAAAACAATTGCTGCATATACTGTTAGTGATTTTACTGCTTCATACACCTATAAAAGCAAATTATTTAAGCAATTAAGATTTTCTTTAAAAGTTGGAAACGTATTTAATGCTATATATGCAAGCAATGCTTATACCTATGCTTATATATATGGAGACAAGATAACCGAGACTTTCTACTATCCACAAGCCGAACGCAACTTTAGTTTAGCTATGAAATTAAGTTTCTAGAGGTACATTTTCTTAACCGTATTTTTGTTGGCAATCAGGAAAGATACGGTTAAGAAAAAACCACTAGTAGCAAATCACAAATAGCAAATCACAAATCACAAATCCCAAATAACAAATAACAAAACTCAAATAGCAAATCACAAATAGCAAATCCCAAATCACAAATAACAAATCCCAAATTGTACCGAAACCGTTCACCACATCCCGTATCCCGCATCCCGTAAACCGAATATTCAACAGCTAAACAGTTCAGCTTGCTCCACTACCTTCTAACTTCCTAAAGGAAGAACCCCCACGCTAAAAAACAACTAAACAACTCAATCACTCAATCACTCAATCACTCAGTCACTCATTCATTATCAACAATCCATTATCAACTCAGTCGTTGCCACATTACTAACTCATTCCGTTGTCATTCCTTAGTGAATCTCGATTGCGTTTCCGCATCTTCGATTTATCAACTATCAATTACCCAACTCCCCAATACGCCATAACGCCAACTCACCAAATCCACCCAACCTCGCTAAAACGTATTTTTATTTTTATATGTGTTAACTAAATCGTACCTTTGTAAATCCATTCATAAAATAGCATTACCAATAATTGCAAACCTATAAGAGATATGCCTGAATACTGTCACCTACATAATCATACACAATTTTCACTGCTAGATGGAGCTACATCCATCTCTAAAATGATGAAGAAGGCTTCAAAAGATGGAATGAAGGCTGTTGCATTAACAGATCATGGTAATATGTTTGGGGCATTTAAGTTTGTTAGAGAAGCACAGGCAAATGGAGTGAAAGCAATAGTAGGTAGTGAGTTCTATTTGGTTGAGGATAGGCATAAGCATAGTTTTCTTAGGTCTAAGGGGGAGAAGGATAGAAGATTCCATCAGTTACTATTAGCGAAGAATGCTACAGGGTATAAGAATCTGACCAAGCTTAGCTCTCTAGGATTTATAGAAGGATTATATGGTAAATACCCTCGTATTGATAAAGAATTGTTGGAGAAGTACAGCGAGGGAGTTATTTGTACTAGTTGTTGTATTGGAGCTGAGATACCTCAAGCTATTCTCCATGGTGAGTATGATAAAGCTGAGGAATTAATAAAGTATTACAAAGGTTTATTTGGAGAGGATTTTTATATAGAGTTACAACGTCATAGAGGGCTTGAAAATATTGATGGTACAGGTGTATCTCAAGAGGATATAAACCAAAAATTAATAAAGTATGCTGAGAAGTATGATCTAAAAACTATTGCAACCAATGATTCTCACTATCTAGAAGAGGAAGATAGTGATGCCCATGATATACTCTTGGCGATTAATACGGGAGCTAAGTTGACAGATGATAGATTTAAGTTTCCTAGTGCTGATTTTTACTTCAAGACACAGGCGGAGATGAATGTCTTATTTGCAGATCAACCTGATGCCCTTTATAATACTATGGAGATAGAGAGTAAAGTAGAGCATATCAATCTTGCCAATGATATGATATTGCCTTCATTTCCACTTCCAAATGAGTTTAATAGTCAAGATGCATACTTGAAGCACATAGCCTATGAAGGTGCAAAGATGCGATATGGAACCATTACTCCAGAGATAGATGCAAGATTGCAATTGGAGTTAGGAGTTATCGAAAAATCTGGTTATCCTGGATATTTCTTGATAGTAGAAGATTTTATAGCGGCTGCTAGGGATTTGGATGTAGTTGTGGGGCCTGGAAGGGGTTCTGCTGCTGGTTCTGTTGTTGCTTATTGCCTCAGAATTACAGATGTTGATCCTTTGAAGTATGATTTGCTATTTGAGAGATTCCTTAATCCTGAGAGAATATCTATGCCTGATATTGATATTGATTTTGATAATGAAGGACGAGAAAGAGTTATCGATTATGTTATTGATAAATATGGACAAAATAATGTAGCACAGATAATAACATATGGTACTATGGCAGCTAAGATGTCCATTAAAGATGTCGGTCGGGTAATGGATTTAGAATTGGATATTGTAAATAGTATTACTAAGTCATTTCCATTGAATCTTAGTTCTACACTCAACAAAGTACTAGCTGATGGAGATATAGATCCTGGATTGAAATCAAAAATGAATAGTGAAGACATTCAAATGGCTTATAATTTCAGGAAACTAGCAAATAAAGGAGATAAAGTTTCTGATGTCATTAATACAGCTAAATCACTTGAAGGCTCAGTTAGAAATACTGGTATTCATGCTTGCGGATTGATTATCACACCACAGGAAGTATCCAATTATGTACCAGTATCTGTAGCGAAAGATGGTAAAATGCTAGTCAGCCAATTTGATAATAGTGTTGTTGAAGATGCAGGATTATTGAAAATGGATTTTTTGGGTCTAAAAACCCTAAGTACTATAAAAGATGCCAAAGCTCTAATAAATAGAGATCGAGAAGAACCAATACATATTGATATAGAGGCTCTCGATGATAAAAAGACTTATGAACTATTTCAGGAAGGTGATACTGTTGGAGTATTTCAGTACGAATCTCCTGGTATGCAGAAGTATCTAAGAGAATTACAGCCTACCAATATCGAGGATTTAATAGCTATGAATGCCTTGTATAGACCTGGCCCATTGGCTTATATACCGTCTTTTATTAATAGAAAACATGGTAAAGAACCTATAGAGTATGATCTCCCCGAGATGGAAGAATACCTATCTACTACCTATGGTATCACAGTATATCAAGAGCAAGTAATGTTACTTTCACAAAAACTTGCTGGATTTACTAAAGGACAGGCTGATTCATTGAGAAAAGCCATGGGGAAGAAGAAAAAGAAGTTGATAGACGAAATGTGGCCAATATTCTTAGAAGGATGTACAAAAAATGGACACCCAGAAGAGGTCGTACAGAAGATATGGAAAGATTGGGAAGCCTTCGCATCATATGCATTTAATAAATCTCACTCTACCTGCTACGCGATAGTAGCCTATGAAACTGCTTACCTAAAGGCTAATCATAGAGAAGAATATATGGCCGCTGTCCTAAATACAAATAAAAATGATATAGCCAAAATAACTTTCTTCTTGAGAGAGTGTAAGCGTATGGGGATAGAAGTATTAGGTCCTGATATCAATGAGAGTCATTTGGGATTCTCGATAAATGTTAAGCGTCAGATTAGATTTGGAATGTCTGCACTTAAAGGTGTTGGAGAAGGTCCCGTACATGCTATCTTAGAGGAAAGAGAAAATGGTCATTTTGAGAGTATTTTTGATCTTGTAAAGCGAGTAAATCTAAAGTCTGTTAATAAAAGAGTGTTTCAAAGTCTAGTTTTGGCAGGAGCATTTGATAATTTGGATTCAATTAATCGTGCAGAATACTTTACTCCGAGTGATAAGTATGATACATTTGGTGAGCATATATTGAAGTTTGGTGCAGCTTATCAAAAGCAGAATGCAGAGTCATCTAATTCATTATTTGGAGATATGGTTGATTCTACTATATCCGTTCCTGCTCCTCCTAAACGGGATGAATGGCCTAAAATTGAAAAACTTACTAAGGAGAAAGATGTGACAGGTATTTTCATCAGTGGTCATCCATTAGATGATTATCGTGTGGAGGTTGATAATTTTGTTAATTGTTCATTGGATAGAGTTCGTAAGACGATAGGGGCAAAGGTGAAATTGGCAGGATTGGTAACAGAAGTTTTTCATGGTACTACCAAGAAGGGAACTGGTACACTGAGGTTTACTATACAAGATTATACTGAGAGCTTGACCATAAATCTATATAATGAAGAGTATAATAAATTTGCTGGAGTAGTAGAAATAGGTTCTATACTCTATGTTGAAGGATATAATAGGAAAGGGTGGAGTAGTGATAATTATTTTTTCAAAGTAGATAATATTAGTTTTTTAGAAACCATAGGAAATAAATTGACCCAAAATATCAAATTATTAATACCTTTGGAATTGATTATTGATGGTTTTATGGATGAACTTTATGATTTGTGCAAACTATATCCTGGAAGACAAAATCTCTATATTACGATAGTCGATAGAAAGAATAATACCTATCTTGACATGAAGACAAAGGATATGAAACTAGGAATCGATAATCGCTTTATAGAATTATTAGAATCAAAGAGAATTCAGTATAAGATTAATGTGTAGGAGATTAGGAGAATTATTGGGAGTATTAGTATAGGAGGATTGTTGGGAGATAATTGGTAGATAGGAGCTTTGTTTTGGCAATAATTTAAAAGTATGACAAAACGTATTGTATTTAGTAACAGTAAATAACTTTAAATAAAATAAATAGATGAAATACATATCATTATTATTAATATTGCTAGTACAGTTTACTGCATGTAAAGAAAAATCATCAGATAATTTTGTTGATTTAGACCTTATGAGCAATGGAATACCTCTTAAAATAAAAGCCCCTACTGGAGCAGAGGTCAATGTTAATGATATGGGTATTATCAAAGATATCTCTGTGACAGCTAAACCTGATTTTGCACTGCAAATTATGATGAGTGGAGTGACAGATTATGATGTTGATAAATTAATAGCAAGTGAGTTAGAAGTTGTAAAAAATGCAAAATATTTTTCAAAAATAATAAGTGAAGATAAGTCTGGATTCATTTATGAAAAAGATATAGATGGAAAATTAAATTATGATTTTAGAATCATCAAGATTCAAGGAGAAAACGAATTTGATTTTCAAAGATCTTTTGAAATAGGTACCTATACTCTGGATGATGTCAAGATGATGTACGAAGCTGTAAAGTAAAATTGCTCATACAAAACTATCGCATCTTAACTTATGATATATTAATAATTAAGCGTATTAATATGCTATAAATACGTATATTTCAATAGTTATAAATATTTTTAGTGTATCTGTATTAACTTATGATAAGTTAATAGTTGTCTTTAGAATGTATTGGTAACGTATATTTTAGTAATTAGAATTGAACGCAAATGGATAATTGGTTATTTTTAACGGAGCAAGAAATTTCAAAAGAAAATAGGCAATACGCTTAAAAAAATAAGAAGAGATGGATATCCCTAAAAATGAGATAGAAAGTATTAGTAGTAATTTGAGAATTAATAATTTTAATACTTAAGAAAATAACATATATATGTCAGTTCGGTACTTCCCAATCGATTATTTTTAGTCCTTTCTTTTCTAAATATTCATTGCATTTTGAAAAATGTTTACTTCCGAAGTAAGCACCTCTTGCAAGTGGAGAAGGGTGAGCAGCTTGTAGCACTAGATGTTTCTTGTGATTTATTAATTCAGATTTTGATTTAGCAAAGTTGCCCCATAGCATAAATACTAGATTTTCTCGCTGTTCAGACAAAGCGATAATAGTTGCATCTGTGAATTTTCCCCAACCTATTTTACGATGAGAACCAGCTTTTTTATGTTGGACTGTGAGGAATGCATTTAGAAGTAGAACTCCCTGATTTGCCCAGCTTGTGAGATCCCCATGGTCAGGAATTTTTATTCCTAGATCAGTATGCAATTCTTTATATATATTTTTTAAAGAAGGAGGTGTTCTTATACCTTTAGGTACTGAAAATGATAAACCCATGGCCTCTCCTGGGTTGTGATAAGGATCTTGACCGATTATTATAACTTTTACATCGTCAAATGGAGTAGAGTTATAAGCATTGAATATCAATGAACCTATTGGGTATATTATAGTCCCTTCTGATTTTTCTTTAACCAATTTAGATTTTAACTCATCAAAATATTGTTTAGAGAATTCTTCATTTAGAACTTTTTTCCAGCTTTCTTCAATTTTTATATTTTCTGTTTTCATAAAGTAATACTTCTATATGAGATATATCTAATAAGTTGATGTGTTGACGCTATTTTATTATGAGATTCTATAATGTGTATCAATACAGCGTATTGTGTTCTTTGTGGCTCTGCGAGAAACAAAATTTATCGAACTATTGACTAATTGCTTATATTTCAAATCCTGGGAGCTTTATACTAATGATACTCCAGTGACCATTAAAAGTAAATCTTAATAAACTTTCACCAGAGAAATTTATAAATTCTCTAGTTGAAGACATTTTTGCACGATATGATAGTAAGAATTTTGATTCTCCAGTATCTTTTTCTAAATCAAAACTGATATCTACTATTTCAAAATTAGTTACTTCAATGCCTGAGAAACTGTCTTTAAAGCTCTTTACTATTTTCTTTAAACGTTTTTCGCTAACTGGATTATTTTTTGTATCTATGAATCTTGTATAGTCTATAGGACCATAGAGCCACTCATCTTCATCTCTTATAGCAAACATGAAATTCAAGAGATCTTGTGTTCCTTGCTCAATATCATATTTATGATTTGGATAAAATTCCTCATAGATAAAATGCAAAACCATACCATCCATATTTACATGGTCTACTTCCTCCAAGAATAATTCCTTTGTGATAAAACGATACAATTCTTTATTAGAAACACTATCTAATGTATCTAACTGTATGTTATGATTCCCCATGATATTTGATATTCTTATGATTTCAGAATCTATATCTTTGTCATCTATATCTTTGTAGTCTATGTATGATGGCTCGCCTAATATTTTATAGACAGTTGTCTTCTTTGTGTTAGACATTTGTTTTTCGAATTCCAATACTTTTTCTAAAAACATTGATTCTAATTCTGGGGGCAAGTTTCCTTCGGCATGAAACATTTCCATCCCAAATTCCTTTTCTAATTTTTTTTTGATTTTATCTAAATCCTTTTTATCCTTATTGTCTTTTTTGTCATCATTTTTCATATCCCAAATTTTATTGAAGAATTCACGATAAATGTACAAAAATATTATTTCTTATTAGAATAATTATTAAAAATCTAGAATTTAAAGATTTAAGAATTGCCATGGTTTGTACCAAACAGACAATAGTTTGATATGTTTTGCTTCTTCAAATATAGGGTCAAAGAAAATAATCCCATAAGTATATATATCCAAACTTGCTTTTACAGAAGGATGTAACTTTACTTCTTCCCAGGCTTTTTTCATGCCTGGAGACCAATAGATATCATCAAATATTAGTACTGATTTATCATTGGTCTTCTTGAGTAGCATCTCAAAATAATCAATTGTTGCTTGATACTGATGATTGCCATCTATAAATGCCATGTCTATAGTAGGTATGCTATCTAGTGTATCTTGAAGTGTATCATCAAAGTTCCCCTCTATAAATTTTATGTTTGTTAAGTGTAATTGCTCTGCTAACTGACGAGCTATATTGATAGAATCGGGATTGCCTTCTAGACTTAGTATTTGACTTTTAGAATTAGCCATTCCTAGATACATAGTACTTATACCTAGAGAACTTCATAGTTCGATTACATACTGTGGCTGTAGTCTGTTTATCATCCAAAACATGGATTGACATTGAGCAGTAGGAGAGAGAGAAGTCTTAGCTATCTCACTGATTTTTCTCGTTGTGTTAGTATTTAATCTAGAGCCAGCTCCATAATCTACCATATCGATAGAATGTGAATTTTTTAATAATTTCTTTCTCAATAACTCTATGGCAGAAAAAGAATAGTGATACTTCTTTGAGTTCATAGTATCTTCTATGAATGCATATATATAAGGAGAATGAACTTTGTATATACTTACGGCTTTCCGATAGAAGTTAGATGCGTATTTTAGTGAATTTATATAGTAGTTAGACATATATCAAAAAATTAAAATTTATACGTCAATTGCATGCCTACATACTCTATTGGGATAGTTTGTGGAGTTATAATTTCTCTTTTCATATCGATAGTGAGATCATCACTCATATCAAATTCCATCAAGTGTCTATTTACAAATGCTTCTATAACACTCAGTAAATGAGCTAGAGTAAAATATACTATGGCTGACTCTTTTTCTAATTGATATTTATCTCTAAAGCTTTTGATATGTTCTGCTGAAGTTTGCCCATTGTATTCGAATATCTCTCCATTCTGAAATCTTATATAGGCTCTTTTATAACCACTATATTTTTGAGAAGCTCTGATAACTCTATAAAAAAGGAATCCTTCGACACCAGCTGCTATAGGTACTTTCCAGTATTTTCTATTATATAATTGTCCGCCTCCAGGTATTAGTAAAGAATACAATGCTGCTCGTCCTGGTTTGCCACTAAAGATGTTGAAGAAACTTCCTATTTTACTTTTCTCTTTGACTTTAGTATCCTCGACACTTATATTATCTTCTGATATATTAATTAGCGTATCTTGATTGGACTGAGCAGTACTAATATCAGCATAGACCATCGACAATAGAAACAGTAATATGCTAATAATTCTCATAATAAATGATTATACTACAATGCTTAAATTAACATTGTCTATAAGTACTAAATATAAAGATAAGCCACTTGTGATTTTAAAATATTTACTCCTCAGTATCTTCTGGTGTTGTCAAACTATCAAAATCAAATATCAATGAGAATCTCAAAGTATTATTCAATGGATTCCTGATTTGAGTAGTTGGAGCTAAGTATGAGAAATTCAAACCAAATGAATTATACTTTATACCTGCACCTATTGTTAAGAATTGTCTAGCTCCCTTGAGTGGATGCTCGTAATAATATCCTGCTCTTACAGCAAATTGCTTATCATACCAATATTCTACACCTAGGGAAATATTAAATTCCTGCATCTCTTCTTTGAATCCTCCTGGAGAGTCGATAAATGATTTTGTGATTCCTTCAAACAATCCAACCTCTCTTATATTGTTAGTGCCATAAGGACTACCAGTATAATCAGTGCCATCACTGTTCTTTGCTGGTTGTTGTGTTGGAACCATATACTTATTGAAATCCAAAGCAAATGTCATAGTATTATATTTGTCAAAATCCATCTCTAGTGCAGCTCCTAATCCCATATTTGCAGGCAAGAAATCTTTCAAATCATTGTCTGTATATGTTACCTTTGAACCGATGTTTGTTAGTGCCAACCCCATTGTGAAATGACTAGGATATCCAGATATCTTTAACTTGTTTCTATATGTCATAGACAAATCAGCAGCAAATGAAGTCGCTGATGATATTGTTAATTGTCTTACTATTTGACCTGAAGCTAGGTTAGAGTATAGGTACTTTGCAGTAAGTCCCAAAGCAAACTTAGGTGATAGCTTTCTATTAAATGAAGCAGATAGCTCATATTCTCGAGGGTTACCTGTACCAGCTGAATTTCCAGTATCGTCTGTAAAGTTGATAGTTCCTAATGAGAAAAATCTAAGACCAAAACCAATAGTTTGTAATTCGTCAATTTTTTTAAATCCTGACAAATATGCTAGATATACATCGTTAAGCCCAAGGTCTCTCAGCCATGGCGTATATGTTGCTGACATGGCAAAGTTCTTTTCTGTAAATGCCAATTTGGAAGAATTAAAATGCATTGCATTTGGATCAGGACTTAGTCCTATCCCTACATCTCCCATACCACCAGATCTAGCATCTGGAACTATTCTTAAAAAAGGTAATGCAGCTAATACTGTGTTAGGGATACATTCATCATTGTGATCAACAATACAACCTTTTATAGGGTCGAAAACTTGAGCTGAAACTTGATTACTAAAACTTATGCTTAGTATTAGAACTGCAATAAATGCAACAATATAATTCTTCATTGTATATATATTTTTCTTTGTTTTTCTTGTTCTAGAACTTTATTTATTAAAATTCGGAAACAAAAATATTAATAATTATTGTAATGTGAGTATTTTTATAGAAATACTTAATTTTTACTTCAATCTGTTGTTGGTTTGTCTATCTCTTTATTCTTTGTTTTAAGTAATAGAGTTTATCCACCCTGCAACCAGTAACTAGCAACC
>JAUTBQ010174301.1:0-11475 GCA_032361185.1 Lepetodrilus ovalis
ACCATCACATGGGGGAGGCTGTCATGGACCCCCAACTTCAGCGTTATATCGAGGGGGACACTGTACCGGTTTGTGTTAAAACCAGTAACAGTTTTCATTACAATATTCTGATTGCTTCAGCAGCAACCAAAATTACCACTAGTCCGCTAGACCAGGCCATTTCTCCCAATGCTTAAGGTATCCTAAGGACTTGTAGAAATGTATTTCTTTTGTTATTTGTATCACTATTCAGGCTAGTAAGTTCATTTCGATCCCTGCTTCAGTAGTTAATTGTCTCTGATAGGAGAACACCTGTCTTGTAGGTGTGGGATGTAGTGCAGTGGTGAAATGATGGACTTCAGGGCCAAAGGTCCCGAGTTCAAATCCCACCCTGAGGAGGCCCGGCATCAGTGTACGTGGAAGTTACATTTCTTACGCGATATTGATAGGAAGCACTGTCTGTAGAATGACAATACAGATATCATCCTTGGTCTGTAAATACCAGCCGGTGTTCACAGGTTTACTGCAACATTCAGCGCTACGGATGTTGTGGGTATCCTCCTGCCCTAAACTGACAAGTTGTGATATTAGTGAAAGATTCTAGAAAGTGACTCTAAACCCCATTACCAACAAAAACCTGTCTTGTATTAACAATAAACAGGACCACTAATGGAAAGTGAGCAAATTTATGGGAGTAATGGGATGTTATGTTTGTAGTGATAAAAGTCATCAATTTTGTGATCTCAGGTAACAAAAGATGATGGTATTCGGCCCAGCACAACCTTCGAAGGACTTGGACGATTGAAGCCAGCATTTAAAGAAGGGGGATCTACTACGGCAGGTAAAGTAGATATGGCAGAAGGGGAAACTAATATTTGGCATTTTGTGGTCTTGCATTGATACAAATGGTATTTTAGTGGTAATAAAGTTATATGTAACCCATGCATATATTACAGTAACTGTACCCTTTCCAACCTTACAGCTGTGAGGAATCCTATTAATATATTTTCAGTGATAGTTATTTCCATGCCTCCGTTTTGTTTTGCAAGTTCTAGTTCATTGATAGAAATAGATGGGGCCTTGTGGGTCATTTGAAAATCTGCAGATTTTACCACCATTAACATTAGGCCTATGGAAAATGACCCCCTCCTCTGATTATTTTTCTGAATTTCGAACACTGTAGTTGATATTAACATGTTTCAAATCGACAATTTTTTTTCAGTTAGATTTCAGTCAACAGGAGAGTGATCAGTTAGAAAATGAAGAAAGCTAGCTCAAATAATGTCCTGGCTCAAACACAATTTTTGGGGGGTTGAAATTAAAAAATTCTTCCAAAAATCATGTCATTTTTTCTTTACAAATTTTAAGTTCTGTAAATAACCTATGAAATATCTGGTCCTGGTTGAAGTAGGATTTGAATTCCTTGCCGTTCTGCAGGAAACTCGAGTCAAGTCAGTGATGGTGCAGCGGCAGTTTTAGTCACGAAACGTTCGGAAGCCGTGCGACGTCATTGGCCGATCCTCGGTGTGCTCAAGTCCTACGCTGTGATTGGCTGTCCGCCCGACATCATGGGGATTGGTCCCTCTGTAGCCATTCCATTGGCCCTCAAGAAAGCAGGTAATGGAGCGATATGAAGCAACATGTTCATATTGTTCAGACACCTGGGGCTCGTTGCACGACTCTCTTGTAGGCTACAACTATTGTAAGGTCAACGCTTTCTGTTGTGGCGGGAGCCCAGTTACAACTATTGTAGTGCTACAAAACTTCGTGCAATGGGCCCCTGTTCCACAGAACGATTGTAGCATTAAAGGCATACTATCACAGATATTTATTGCCGTTTTTGACTAGTTCATAGCTGCAACAACAAAGTAAATGTACATTCACTTGACATACATATAATCATGTTTGTACATGTGTACTTCCAAAAAACTTTCTACCGCTGCAAAATTCAATTTCAACAAACTGTTTTCAATTTTGCTGTTTATATAACAACCTGAACAATCTTTGTTCTTTGTCCTTCTTTATATTAACGCAAGGGAATATAACTCTCAAATGGGTATGATGAAAGAACTACGATTGCTTCATATATCATGAATACATCAACGACAAGATAATTATTAGGACTAATAATTATTATTAAATATGAAATTTATTATAAATATCAAGTGTTGGGGACATAGTATACCAGTAAATAACAACTTTTTGGATGTACAACTCGAACGTAAATAGTCTCAGACAGAAGTTCATTTAGTCATTATCTAGGCCAATCAACTGTGATAGTATGCCTTTAAAATATAACTCTCATAGCGCTAATATCATTTTGTGGAACAAGGGGCCAGCTTGAGTACTGTAGTATCTCAATTCAAGAAGAAAATAAATATTTTATTTCTATCCAAAAAATAAAATCAAGATTACGTTTTGTGTATAGTGACTGTCCCCTCTATCATCTATTGAACCCAGTAGCATCTGTTAAAGTTGGCACAAAGTTAATAGTTTTAGTGTTAATTAGTTTCAAGAAAAGTTGGAAATACACTGTACATGTATTTACAACTTTTTCTAATACATGTTTCAGGTTTAAATGTTCACGACATAGACATCTACGAAATCAACGAAGCATTCGCCAGTCAAGCTGTGTACTGTGTCGAGAAGCTGGGCATTCCGGTGGAGAAAGTTAACCCTAAAGGTGGCGCCATTGCTCTCGGACATCCTCTGGGTTGTACCGGCGCCAGACAGATTGCTACCTTGCTCCATGAGATGAAGAGGAGAGGAAAACCGTGAGCTAATAATGGAATTTTGAAAATAAATGATTAAGGCATACAACAATATCAATTTTTCATATACTCAACAAACTGAATTAAGTCTTTTGGGACAAATAGATTTAGCTTTGAGTTAGTTTAACAATGAAGACTTTCCAAACAACTCAAGCTCCGGGTACTCTTCAAGAACGTGCAAATGCACTGTAAGAAGGATGGCATCGAATTCTTCAAGTTGAATTACCAAATTTGGTAGAAGGCCTCACCACAGCATATCTACCAGCCCTTAATTAATTTTGTTGAGTATAGGTGTATTGACCATTGTGGGAGGAGATTCGTCTCCACACCGTAGTAGATAGCCACCTCAATTCAACCAACACTTATGGGAGGATAATGTACTCTAGCTTTATGTTAAAGCCACAAACACATCTGAGGCTTTGAATGAATTTTTGTTTAATTTTCTGAAACACATTCCACGGCTGGTACATGTTAATGATGTACTGTACATCACACACATATTTTTTTTTACTATTTCAATCTACTCCACCCTAGTTCAGTCAAGCCACCATAGAAACAGTATTCGAACTTTAACTTTATTTTTTTGGTAGTCCAACACTATCCAAAGTGAGAGCGAATTGTTGCATAATGTTAATGAAGGAATCTTTCACCCATAAATGACAAATCTTTTATTATGTAATTGTATTTGTAAATAATATAAAGTAATTTTGACATCATACTAAAAGAAATATGAGTATTACCATGATTACTATAAATCATAAAAATTTTACGAGCATAAAACAAATTTAACGAGTTGCTCTTAGGAGTTAAAATTTAATTTGCTAATATTTTTTAAGAGTATTCCATAGATTGACCTTATAATATCCTGTCACTAGTAATACAATGGAAATACAATGGATGTAGCACCAATATGTACATTCAATCACTGCTGTAAATGCAATCTAAAGGTCCCTGCACACCAGAGGCGATTTTCGTGACGAGCTCCGCAATTTACGTTCCGAAATAGAACCTTATCATTCATCTATATACTTGAACACCAAAGGCAAAATTCGCAATGACAAATTTCAATATTAACCTTTTGTTTGGCGTGCTGATAAATCACTCAGCTATTGTGTGTAAGGTTCTTAAGACTTTAAATTTGGATATATTTTTACAATTTTTGTTTCATTTTCAGTGGTTATGGTGTCGTCTCCATGTGCATTGGAACTGGAATGGGAGCAGCAGCAGTGTTCCACTACCCTGGATAATATCAACATTCCATGGTAGATATAATGAAGAAAATCCACTGTGTAATCATACTTTTTAGGAATGGGAATTTTTGTTTGATGGCATTTCAAGAATAATTTTTATTTTTTATTTTTAATCATTTGAAAAATATATATCCACAGAGGTCCAGCTTTGCATGTTTGTACATCATGTATGTGTATTTATTATCAAGAATTATTGAACATATTATGCAGATGTAAAAATTTGCAATGGAGCATGTTTACCATTGTTATTCCTCGTTAACATAATTATTTTCACATTCATATATTTTGATATGATTAATAAATCATTTAGATGAATATAAAAAAAATTCTTTTGTTTTAAAATTAAATTGTTCTGGTGTAGTTCCAGGTATGTGTAGTTCGTTTGTGCGCTTGAACATCCATGGATAACTGTTGCCAAGTTTCCGAACATGGAAAGTTGTATTAGTTTAGCTACAGGGTTGTGACTAAAATCTCGCCGCTGATCGAAAATTTTAGACAGACCTACAAGAATAAAGCGCAACGACGGTAGAGTATCAATTTTTCCAAATAGTGTCCCCTCGATATAACGCTGAATTTGGGGTCCATGACATACCCCCCACCTTATAGTACCATCCTTATAAGATAGTACAGTTACATAACAAAAATAAAAACGGGATCCATATCTGACCCTGCCTTGTATCCAAATTCGCTCTGTATCAAACCGCCTTATATCGAGGGGACACAGTATGTCAGAATCGTTAAAAATGGAAAAAATGGATACGATAACGTCGTTGACAAGGACTAATATACAATGGGACCCCGATAGTCCGACCTTCGATATTCCGATTCCCTAGCCATCCAGTTGGTTTTGGCTTGTAACCAAACTCTTTACTATATATTTTGGTCCGATAGTCTGATGTTTCATGTTTCCACATCCGATCGGTAAAAAATGCAACCAAAGTGCTAAATTAACAGTAGATTGCTTTATTAATCCGACAAGCTTCATTAATCCAAAACACGTGCCAGGTCATTTGAGGCCCAATACTAAAGGACTCTGGCGACCAGAAATCGACACCTTTATTACAGAAGAAACCACCTGTTTATACAACCAATGGCACTTTGTTTGCGTAAATCTCGTTACCAATCAGTGAACATTATTTCTGGTGATGCATAAGTAGAATGAAACATTCATAAAGATACAATATTACTTGGTTTTGTCTTATGATCGTCTTGGATTCGAAGGGAGGTAACTCATCACAATTGACTCATGATTCATGAAAAATCAATAAATAGCATTCAGTTCATTGTAAAGATTTATTGAATATTTAAAATTAACAAGTACAAAATAATGAGTTTGTGTAATGAGAACAGAAATGGGATAGAATGTACATAAGATGACAGACAGCGAAGATGACCAGTTGAATGAGATGACCAACATGATGACCAATGTGTAATCTAGCAATGTGACGCACACACACACACAACACATAAACAACAAATTCAATTTTAAAAAGTACCATCAACGGTAAAAAAAAAAGTAATGTTATAGTCTTGAAAACTAACCACAATCTCATTGAATTCATATCTCAACATGTAACCGCAATCTCATCAACGTCATATCTGTGTGGTCTTGATGAACGACACGACCACAATGTCTGAATCATAATACAACTGTTCAACAAAGTAATGGCACCAAAGATATAAATTAAATGAGATGTCTTGTAATCAATTCCATATTTCAAAAAGAATAATAACCTTTATAACTATAATAACACACAGTCACATATCATGTTCATCATTCAGTTTTGTGCATTCTAGGATAATAATAAATCTCAGTAAAATCAGATTTGAAACAAACGCTCAGATGTTTGGACATGTCTAAGAATGTCTAAATGCCCAAGGAGCCAAACAAGATCCAATTTTAATTAGATTGGATAATAATGTAATAACATCGCTATCATAACAATCAGACAATTTCTCTTCATTAAACGGTTAACTTTTGGCAGTACCGGTACCATAATTTTGAAATTTTGAATTCTTCTGAAATAAAACCTGGTTCACTTAAAGAAACTTGCCCTAATGAAATATGTATAGCCATAATCGAAGTGGGATATGAAGAATGTGTAGTTTGCTGATTTAAATACAGCTGCCATTTTCGTCCATGGAAATTATTTTTCATGTATCTAGTTTTCTGTTCATTACCATTCTTTAAAATAAAGCTGCCATTTTTGTCCATTGGAAATTTTCCATGAAACTACAATTTTCTGTTCATTATGATTCAAGGATGTACAATTTTGAAGTTTATCATTTGAGATTGTGTGGACTTGTACATTACAAACTGCAGTGTACCATCACTCACACATTGAAAAATATCTTGACTAGTCAAGACCGAACTCGAGACTTCTAGCTACGAGTCCTATGCTCTACCACCTGTGCTATCCAGGCTACAAAGAACTAAACCAAAATTCATCAAGTCTTTGGAAACGGTCAGTTATCCAGCAACAGCACATGCAAAATGTGTACTGTATTTTTAATCAAATAACATCCTCGTAACAGCCAAAATCCTTTTTCACAAATTGCGTTACTAGAATGTTATCCTATTCATAAAATTTGAGTTTCAAGAAATAGAATTAATACATTTTCCTGATTAATATTTTTTTTTATTATTTTATTATTATTTGGAGCAGTTGAAAGTGAAAATTGAAGTTTAATTCTAGTCAGAATGTTCTTTTAACATCTATTAAAAAAAATATACATAACAATAAATTGTTGATAAATATGTTGCAGCGAGAATCTCGTCATCTATACGCTACTTAATTTATTGTTATTTTTTAAATTACAATCCCTATCATTGAAACAAGCACATCCCCACCTCATTCTTATTAACTGTAACCATAAAAACATTGCCAGTGTTTTATACTATAATTAAAATATTAATACAGTACCCCTCGATATAACGCAGTTAGATACACAGCTGATTCGGATACAATGCGGGGTTCAGACGTGGATCAGCGTTGTATCGAGGGGACACTGTAACATCAATGACCAGCATTGATAAATAACACACATTTTGCAATAAAACACTAACCGGAACTATAAAAAAATACAACAATCTGTATAATACTGGTTTGCATGAAAACATCAATATGGTTCACGAACAAACAATTCATGGATGAAGAACTGGTCGATGATTTCGGTATAGGTAAAATAGCATGTATTAGTTATACTAAAAAAATAGACAAAGATTCTGTAGTCCAGATGACAAATATTTTTGAATACATGTGGACAAACACGATATATTTGGTTGGTCCCAAAGTCTGCAGACTACATATATAGATCAAAATAAAATATAAAAACTGAAAATAGTCCGAAGAGTTACAAGTTGAACATTTCTTAAATCGAAATTTAATTGTCAAAAATTGATACCAAACCGAACCTACAAAATATTCCACCACTTTACAATTCAAAATAAACATTGTTACACATACACTGTACATGGCAGTTAAAAAACAAACTAAAGTTTCAACATATCCATGAATGCTCCAATCGCCATTTCTCAGTTCCTTCTTTCATCATTGTATCTTTTGAACAAACTCTCAACCTTGATCATATAGTTTGCAACAAGAATTGTCTTACACAGAGAACGTGATTAGATCTTCCAATTTGGAGAAGAATAGGAACCATTTAATTTGAATACCACATTGTATTTTTCAAATTTCTGTCTACCGTTATAATTCTCATCTTGGACTTTTCAGATTCAAAATCTAGCAAATTCATGTATGCCATGTGTCAAGGATGATGGACAACAAAAGTACCAACTTTTATTAATACCACTTCTATCGGAAAGTATGTGTTTATTATGTTCACATCTTAGTTAATGTAATTAAACAAACGAGACATATTCCCTAACATAAAAAATAGACAAAAAGAAACCCACAAAATAATGTCATCACTCTACTTTTGTAGACAAGGTGGAAAAGGGGTGATGGGGGATTGTTGTTTGAATCATGAATATTTCCTTTTCATGACGAGTTCAAATATTAGACAAAGACAACACATTCACACATACTAAAATAAATGAGTTATATTTAGACATAACAAGAGGGTATATTCACATACAGCACTTTTCATTAGATATTTACAAATCGGTTGCAATTGAATATAGGTTGTATGATTAACGAGACTAAAAACCAACACAATTGCACAGTTGACATGAATTGGCAATCTACATTTGTACATATTGTCTGAAGTCTTAGCTTCAGTGTATTCCATAGCAAAGGCACTGTGCCCCTACACCTCCAATTGTATTTGCTGACAATACATTGTGAATCTATTAACATTTCTGTCATTGATGCATCTCTAGTGAAATGTTTGTCCTGTTATGAATGCTTTCTCAGAAGTTCCCCCAGTGAATTAAAGTACAGTGTATCCTTTCACAAAGCTCTCTTATCTACTAAGAGACTGGTAGCGCTCCCTTATCAGCGAAGAGAATGTTACCAGTCTCTTTGTGGATAAGAGAACTTCGTGAAAGGATACCCTCGTAACTCAAAACACCAAATTGATTTTGTATAAACCTAAAGAACTGATGATCCTACAGTGAAAATCCAAATTATCTGTTACCAATAAACCAGCTCATTTTCAGGGCAGTCAGTTTGTTTACTTATATAGACTGCTAGGTGAGCAGGAGCGTGTTATCTCTCAAGTGTCTGATTGACGATCAATCACAGCATACTCTTCTAACCACATGACTAACGTAACGGTTGTTCATTTTGATACTGGCTGACCTGACCCAGCAGCCTGCTTGATCCCGGCGACCCGAAAAATGCGCTCAATTTGACCAATTTCTCACCCACCATTTCATGTTCTGAGCCGTTGGCATGCCCGCTTTGCTGCTTTTGAGAGACCGGCAAGCAACCGGCTGTGACATGTCAAATATTGTGAATAAACTGGCCATAAAATGAGCCGATTCATCATTTGGAAGGAAATTAATCACTGTACATGATACAGGATCATCAGTTCTTTAGGTAATACAAGGCAAATTTAACATCTTGGACAGCATATTCATAAAAAGGAATAAGTGAATCGGTGATAAAATGTCTGCAGGAATGTTTTGTCCACATGAAACGAGGGAATTTGTAACATTACTTGAAAGGAATACATGGAAGTCTCCAGGAAGCATTTTTACGATCCTACCCACCGGTAGCTGAACAATTACTATAACAAATATAATTTTTCTTATTATGCATGCAACCCTTTAATACACAATACCTGTAAACATTTCACCCTCACCCATAGGGTGTGTGATAGTGCCTTTGGCCACGTCAGTATTTTTCCAGTTGGATTGACCAGGCCATGTTTTGAGTATTACAACAAAAGCAACTCCATTTGCTTCCAGCTCAAATATACACCCTTTCAACTAGAGTCAATCAGAAGTGCCCAAAAGTGCACCGATTTGATTAATCCTAGAGGAAGAATGTGAAACATACATGGCAATAACTATCGAGTCATTTAACATGCATGCTCGACTTGGCTTCAATGATATAAATAACCGCAAATAACGAGAACAAGACACAAAGCAATGATAAATACTCGAGATCCTATCAGTTCTACTGAAGCGCATACCACCTGTCTTTGGCATCAATATCCCTGATTCTTTACAATAATGAACTGTCAATTTACATCCAGAATGCTTATATATCCGATTGTACAAACTTGTCTGTATTTCAATCCAAAAATATTCTACCACCTTGTATTCATGCATCTGTGAATGCCTTTATCAACACTAATGGGCACCAGTGAGTTTTCAAAATATTTATTGTTTATCGGTACATATACTATATGCAGTACCATTTGTGTTGTATGTATTGCCAATGGTATTTGAGAAAAAACATTGAATATTCTCTATATACACGTATTCAATATTAATGAAATAAATAAAATAGAATAAAATGTTCCATTTTTCAATTGGATTGTTACTGTACCGAGTCTATGAAGTAAAATTAGGTTAAAGAAAATATACAACAGATGTTTATCCTTCGTAAGACTAATATAATCAGCTTCATAATGCACAAATGCTCTCCATTATGAACGTTGTGTTATCTTGGCATATCGGAAACAAATGGGGTGTTCCTTTCGTTCTCCGGAAGATCCAGAACACCAATGGAGTACGGGAGATCAATCTCCAGGATTTGTCCAATATCTCCCATGGAGAGATTGATTGAATTATTGCTTTACATCGCAGCGGGAACCCATGGAGAAAGGTGGTGCAGACAGGAGAATGACGTCATTCAACATGTCTGCCTCGGTTGCCACTATGGGCATTATTACAAACATCTTAGCCTAAGAACGTGCATAGCACGTGCGATAGATATCCTTATGATTACTGTACGCTCGTAAGTACATTTCGAGAATAGTGCCCCTGTTATTTTTGCCATCTGCCAAGCCAGACCAGTGGACTGCAATAAAATTGTATATTATTTTTTTTCATTCCGTAAACTATAAACAAGAGAGGATCTACCAAATATGGCCATTATATGTGATGTCACAAATTCTCCCTCACCTTTTTGTTCCATTCACTCTCCCGGAGAATTATAAAAATAAAAAATCCCAGTGAACAAAAGGAACACCTCCTAATCGAGTATCTTACAACTCTGGATGAGATTGATCAACAACATCTCCTTCCATGAATTTCCTACTGGTAAGCTGCTGCTTCCTGTCCACAAATACCAACAGACATGTGACTAACACTCCCAAATCCTATCCTCCAATCACAGCACCTGTTGCATTGCACCAATCACGACAAATGTTACAACACTTGGTAGTCTTGACACTACAGGCCAGAGTAAAAATGAGAAGATGATGGATGACACTGAATGACGTTTTATGTACACACACACACACACACACACAAATAAAACATTTTCAAGTCTTGTCTTTAGGTTTCCCTTCCGAAACTCTGTGACTGCTGGCCAGATTGTGCAGGGGTAGAGGGTATGATAATGTTGTCGGCATCGTTACAGACGGTGATGATGACGACGATGATGATGACGACGATGACGATAGAGAATGTCCAGCTGGAGACTGGTGATCCTGGAAAAATACATAAAACATAAATCAAAAATATATATAAAATATAAATAAAATAAAAATATAAAACATAAATATAAATTGTACAAAAAAGACAAATTTACCTTGTTACTGTTGGCGGCAACTAGAGATGCCTTATGCAGCAGCCAATGTGACTAATGCAACAGTGAGAATGGTCAAATCTACTTGCAATAAGATCTCAAATTCAAAGACAAAAATTCAGGATTTGTGTTCGCAATTCCAACAAATTTGATATATGAATGCTTTAGCCTTCCACAGGACTTTGAATAACATCTATCTATTGCTATATAGATAGATGGTATACTATTTTATTATACTGAAAGACTATGAAAACGCACCACTCAGAAAATGGGTCATAATTTCTTTATAAGGAAATAAAAATTGCTGAA
>JAUTBQ010174312.1:0-11475 GCA_032361185.1 Lepetodrilus ovalis
CTCTCTCTCTCTCTCTCTCTCTCTCTCTCTCTCTCTCTCTCTCTCTCTCTCTCTCTCTCTCTCCTCTCCTCTCCTCTTCTCTCCTCTCACTGCATATCTCACATACCACATCAGTGACCAAAAACTAATTATTCCGTCCTTCTCAAATCTCATTCAATTAACACGGTGTCTTAAAACCTCCGAATCCAACACCAGTTTCATTGCAGAGAGAGGTATTCGTTTACATTTTATAAAGGCCACGGATGGGATGGTCCTGATCCATGACTACCGTCCAGGGAGACCTTAATCTCCGGGGGTCAAGAATTTACATTGGTCAGTTGCCCCTGATGAGTACTAATTTAATATCCCATCGTCAAAATTGGAGGCTCCTCAAAGTCGCGTGTTTGCATGAGTGGCAACTGGATGATCGCCGCTTACTAACGTTTATATCGCTCTTGCTGACGCTAACATTTAAGTAAATCATGGGTCATTGTGACAGATAATGACGGGTTTCTAGGCACGCCATTGCAATTATGTTCCCTGGGTGGGGAATTGTAGCACGGGTAGGATACACCCAAGTGCTTCTGCCATTAATTGGCTGTCGGGATGAATTCTTCCCGAAATGTTTTATTTCGCTGTCAAGGTATTGGTGGTTGTTAATCTGGTGGGCGTCTGTGAATCTTGGATGTATTATGTTTGTTTGCTCTGTAGTCTGAAAACGGAACAACTATTCCGAGATTTCTTTCAAATTTATGTTTATGCTTCTAGATGTGAATTGAATCTTGTGATGAACAAAATGAATGTATATAGTACTTGCGAAAATAGTAATGATTATTATCTGATTAATTGTGATTGATAAAGATTGTAATAAAACCACGATCCACGTTTAAACTATTGTTAAATTTAGCATTGAATATAGGGAATGCGTGTGGCCAAATAGACACGTTATTCGTTTACGGGTCGTTTCATGTTTTGACAACATGAAGAAGGATATGTTTATTGCAGACATACTTTAGACGCTCATCGTTCCATCTTATTTCAATGGCCACTGGTGATATTCCCGCTTTGTCTGTTTGACGTCAGTTACGTGCTCCTGTTTGTAATTAACTCGCGTTCAAATAGCAGTAGATATTTCCGTATCCAAGATGTAGATATAGAATACAAATCTATTTGCTTGCCAACATCAATTTGCTGCACCTTCAAGGTAACTTCACACGCGAAGCATTTCAATATACAAATTCAAAGAATTCGATTCAAAATAGAAAGTTATTTATAGTTAGTAAAATACTCCTTTGACACAAAGCTCTGATATTTCTATATTTGATTCTACATACTTCAGACATTTTTCTACACCTATGACTGCTTGTGTCAAGATATACGGAATGTGTGCAATCATTATCTATTCACTGACATGATTAAACTATCATCTGTAGTTACACGGCAAGTTAACACTAGCACACATCTAGGCTTAATAAACCTGTTGATAAACCTTTGCCATACCTGGTTTCGACAAACACTACATACTCGTAGGTGCTTACAACATATGAGTTACGTTCTTTTTGTCGTTTCTAATCATGTGTGATGATAGCAATGCTTCTAAAATGAAATATACGTTACACATCCAGTCATCGTGAGATACCGACTCACACCATTCTTCACACATTTCAGTAACAAGACCCTTTCTCTGCGGAGAACATGTTAAGATAATCATTGGCAATCCCAACAATATCAGAAACGACGCGAAGTGCATTGGTGCCCTGCGCCTTTTTGTGATTTACACTCCTCCCCTGTGACGGCAACAAGTACAATTAGTTTTACTACAAGTAACCAGTGTCCAAGTGGACAAGTCTAATTTATGACCACTATATATATACACACCTACACACAGGTAATGGTCTACATATCGTGTTATCACACCTCTGAACAATAAAATCTGTGTAGTACATTAATCATACGTAGACTTGGCGAGTGGTAGTTTTACTAATTCAACGTACTTCCTGACGTGTTCGTGAAACTAATTTTGATGACAACTTTTCAGAGCCATTTGTCTTTATACTTAGTCACGTGTAGTTTCATGCCTTCTATTACCAGATTACTAGCTTCTACTAGGAGTAATCTCTCTCTATGTTGCCTGTTGCTCATTTTCTCATACATGGTGGCTGTACTAACTGGCGTGGGTTATCGTAAACAAATTGCAGCTACCTTATCAGTAGTGCACTACTGTATATATAGTATTATAAGTTTTAGTTCGTGTGGTGAATAACTGAAACAAAAATGTTTTTATTAAAACAAATAATATTAAATGCATGTGCTTATAATGTGTAGTAATACTAATCACATAAAATGTTATTTAATGTGTTAATTACGGTGACTTGTTGCCCGTCTCAAGGAAAAAAAGGTTTCATCAAAGTAAGCCATGGTCCGTGTTATCAGGCAGCTTGCATGTATTAGGTGTGTAGATGATGGACGTGATACATAAGAATGTACGACGTCGTGCGTTAACCGAAGTTCTGAAGTCAAGGCGTGTAAAAGTAGGAACATGGAATTACTTCACATTAGATCTACCTCACAGGTAACTCGCCAAACTCTTCCGTCGGCATTGCATTAATTAGACATCCTTCGTTGGCAAGCTTTACATCTGTGTTGCATGAAAATAGCCTTTATCACTATTTAAAGAGTGTTATTTAATACTAGGGAATTGAACATCGGCTAAGTACTTTGTCTTCTTTCTGTCTTCCATCCTCCTTATGTTGATGCCAGTTTTACTGCGGGACAAGGTTAGCCAATGAAGATATGCCTGGCTGTACCACAGCTGCTGTGGAATTGGAAGGGGGCGTTGTTTGTTTATATCTTATTGTGCACGTGCAGGTGATAATTAATATCACTTCATACCTGCATGTGTGACATTCTCTCAGTGGTGCAGGTGTGACATTCTCTCAGTGATCAGATATATTCTCTCAGTGATCAGGTATATTTTCTCAGTGATCAGGTATATTCTCTCAGTGATCAGGTATATTCTCATTGATCAGGTATATTCTCTCAGTGATCAGGTATAGTCTCAGTGATCAGGTATATTCTCTCAGTGATCAGGTATATTCTCTCAGTGGTGCAGGTGTGATCAGGTATATTCTCTCAGTGATCAGGTATATTCTCAGTGATCAGGTATATTCTCAGTGATCAGGTATATTCTCTCAGTGATCAGGTATATTCGGAGATGTACTGATCCTGGAGTTTAGAATTGTTTTGACAAATGAGTAAACGGGCAGTCTCCTTTCTTTGGGGTATCGTAAACCGATAAGACGTGAACCAATTGTATGTAGTCTTACATCTGTACGCCAAATATTAATAACATTTTGCTAGATTATATGTATGCCTACATGAAGATATTCCAATGTTTAAGATTAAGTGTTTCCTATATTTTGCCATATATCAAGAAAATATATTTTAGCTTAAACATACACGACTAGTGGTTCGTATATATAGATCTGCAAGAATCATGCCCTGATTTTTTAAAAGGCTTTTTAACGTATAGTATGATTTTCGCATCTATACATTTGGGAAGCCATTTTCCCAGACACAACCCAAACTCATTCATTCGCTGGCATGATGTTACTATTATATCATTCAAATGTACGAACATGTATCACACAGCCCATGTTACCATTGTCTTGAGAAAGTAGTACAAGTATCAAATATTGACGGTTCTAGAAATAATAAGTTGCTGCTCTCAACTATATTACTATCTGTACATGACAACTGGTATCGTAGTGTTCCTTTGGACTCACTTCAAGACTCCCTTTCCTCAGGCTTGTTCCAGGAGAACCACCTTAGCTGTGGACTTAGCTGTGGACTTAGCTGTAGATTTAGCTGTGGACTTAGCTGTAGACCTAGCTGTAGACTTAGCTGTGGACGCGTATGCTGTGAATAGTCAGGCATTTCTACACCCATGGAAACGCTTAACAAATCCCGCTAATTGAGCAACCATTTCGGCATTTGTGTCAAACTGCTAGTTTAGCATCATATTACGAACGCAAAACAGAAAAATAAACATGTTAAAGAACACACGAGTCCTGGGTCAACAGTAGCGACAACTGCCACGTATTTGTCGTACACCGGCCCCACGTGAGAACTCTGACAGTCATCTGGACGCGGTCTGACTGTATTTAGAGGCACTGGACGTCACAACACTTGGAATGTTTGGTATAAATACAAACTTAGCATACACTAACATGGAAATATGGTCATGTTTTTGTAATATCTGTCTACTCCTTTCTATGACGTCCTGCAATACCTCGGAGGCTAAACGATATTTGTTGGTTGCTCGAAGACACCTGCAATGTGTTTGGAAGGCCGAGGGAATCAATTAATGTCTGACACTTCAGGGCAGTACTCGAGGGGAAGCATTCCTTCTGGCTAAAGCCCAGCATCAATGACTGGACTCTCGCATTTAGTGATCTTTAGTTGGATGTCTGTCTATACGCATCATCGTGCCTGGAAGATGGCCGGGTGTCGGCGAGTTAACCATCATTTCTACAGGGTCATTGTCGACCACAGAGATCCCAAACCTTCGTGTGTATTATCTGATGAAGTCAGCTTGAATACCATCTGGAATTCTCACTATATGTACAAGATGATGTACGTCTTACGATGGTCTCAGACTAACGTCGCTTGATGCAGGTGGACTTCGACTTGCTGTATGGGACGATGTCTGTGTATCTGTACTACGGTGTATATTGCTTTAGATGATCTGACTACATTCTTGACCTAACTCCGTTAAACGGACCGAATTAAATACCTGGTGAGTTACACGAACCATTCAGGCATGCAAATACCAAAGGCCCCCCTCTTTACATTTCTCGCACGCTTCGGCGACTGCAATTATAATGGCGGTATGAAACAATTAGGAACAGGTTTATGGCTTGAAATATACCCGTCACTTTCAGGAGTGATTATCTACAGACACGTATTGTGCGGAGGTCTATGTAATCCTAGAGTTATAGTAACTGACGCTGCGTAATGTTAACTACATAATGGCAAACTAACGTCCGTCACTTTCACAGTTCGTCATTTTGACACCTGGAATATGTTAATTTCAATGCAATATGAGGTTGAAGCCTGTCAAACTGATGTGGCTGATATGTATAGTGCTGGTATGTATAGTGCTGGTATGTAATGTTCTTGTATATATAGTGCTCTGCGTGGCTGGACGTATGAATGTTGACATGTGTTATGCAATGTGTGTATTATTGCCGTGACAGTACATAACCTCATCAAACAATACCTAATGCCATTTCGACATATCATTTGTTGACACATCAGAAATAAAACTTGACACGTTTTTACCTTTAGTCCCTACATTCCAGCCCTAATTCATAAGGCCATTTAAAACTATTTTGTCGTTTCTCAGACATCGCCTGTCCCAAAAAGGTTGGGATAGCACCGTTTCCAGTTGTATAACATACTGGAAACTATATAAATACGCAGTTTAAATGACTCCCGTCCACAAGTGATCGTCTAAGAAGCTATTTAACACGTGTGTGCTGCTTAATTGCTCAAAGTGTTCTCGAAAATGATTTGCGTAAAGTATTGCATCACGCACATTTAATTCAATGTTTCTTTACAATCTCTGACATCTCTATGTGTTGTTCTCACCCTACAAGACACCTGGCGTGTTAACAATGATCGCCGTTGGCTATGATCTCTGTCTTGAATGCGAATCTCTCCCTGTTGAAGGTCAGAGGTCATATCAAGCATGCGTGATGTCGTTAGGTAAATGTGTCTCTACCCAGATAAGACAACCTCCTTATGATGAAGATGACAACACACAGACACGTGTATACAGTATTCAGTCATTCACTCTAAAACATATGGTAGTCGCAGTGCTATATATCCTGGTGTTGTAGGAAGACTTCAGAATGTGTTGTTGCCCTTTCCACAGTTTCGTCTTAATTAATATGGCTGTTGTCTGATGCCACAATGCCAACGCATGACGTCCGTCTACCATCAATAACACGTTAATTAAATAACACTAAAAAATATCAATGTTATGCACCACCCTAGATTTGGTCATTTCTTTGACAGTTCACGTACAAAGGAGTGAGTCATTATACAAGAGTGTTTCCAGACTTGATACGTATATTCGACATTCTGATACAGTATTCCAGGCGGGTCTGGAGAAATACCTGCATAATTAAGCCGTGTCGCAAGAATAAACTAGAAAGTCCTACTGTGAAGCTTCAGAAGGGTTCATCTCATAAAAGTGTTTGGTTCCCGCTTATGTGAAAGGTCATTATATAAGCTGAACATCATTAATTACAATGGTTATGGCTTTTATAATATCTGACAATGTCACGACTCCTGTAGAGCATCCGATAGAAGGATCGTAATGGTTTTACAATGAGTTAGTGCGTAAGCATTGGCATGGAAATGCCTTATACGTGTATATATTTTGTTGGTATTTGAAAGAATGTGTGTAACCGCCATGCATATATGACGACCATGGTATATGTCGTCAAGCGCCGCTGACATGCGTAGTCGCAGTCCTTCATTCAGTAGTCAGAGATAGTACAGGCATAGGGACATAGCGAAGCAATCACTAAACAATGATTTAGTCTTGTCAACCTAACATTGTATTTAAAAAAAAATGAAATACCTACCTTAATTCCTATAGCAACATGAAGCTTCAAACCCAGTTTAATTACCCTAGTTTGTATCCTATCCTGTTAAGATGGGCTCTTAAAGTGCATTGCATTCATTGTTTGTTGAGTAGCCGTGCAAATGTTTCATCATTATTTTATGAATACAGTTCAAAATGAAAACAATATTCATTGACAGGAAAACTGAACGAGAATAATAGTATATCTTATTCTCAGTTAAGACGAAATTGTTACTTTCAATTTTTTTTTATCGCTTTATCGACAGTTTATATTATTCTTCAAGACAATATTGTCACATATGGATTTATTCGCTGTGGAGAGCAGTGCTATGATCGATACCTGATTTATCCTGGATTAGAAGTTTTTATTGAAACATGACTACTTCCAATGATAAAGATTACATTCCTGTCTACAGAAAGATTAGAAATGCATTACTCTGTTCAAGTGTAATTCCACTGATTAGCTAGTGATACAAAGTCAACATATAGTTGTGAGAAGAACTCCCGGTGAGTGTTCAGAACAAGGAAGGGATCAGGATCCTAAAGTCAGAGGTTTAAATATACTGCTATCGTGATCACTGATTGTAATGCATTGATATGAAACCCGCCTAGCAAGGGGTATGTTTGATCACGCGAAATATATTCCGGAAAAAAACCTACTAATTTTTAAATTACTGATTATTGTCAAACTGTTTCTCAGTAGGCGTATTACTATAATCAGTTTATATTAACTATACCCATAAAACTTCATAAAAAGACTTAAGTACCATTGAAAAAGCAAGATATTTGTGTGGCATAATAGCATTGTTATACAATAATAAACAAACGTTTCAGTATGAACGAACATTCGGTAATGGTATCCATAGACAAAAAGAACGGAATGCACTTTGATGTTATCAGAGAAATAATATATACCATATAACTTACAGACATTACAAACTTGATCTTGACAATGTCAAAAAGGAGGTCATGATTAGTCGGTCGTTTACACTCCTGTGTACATCTTTCAAATGTGTGTAATCAAACCAAACTTAATAGGCCTTCGTATTACAGTGGATACATGCTATATTTGACTTGGATGATTAAGTTTGCATTTTATCTATTGACATAATATGCATAATCATAATCTGGTATATTGATATTTTTTTTGCTATTTCAAAGTTGCATTTTTCAGAAATACTACTAATGTTACACACTGTTTCAAACACGAACATATGCTTCATACCGTGCTTTTGTAGGAAAACTTATTGTATTTTTATTTTTTTTGTGTTTGCAGGCGGTCGTCAGGGGAGATCACTGGGGAAAGTGGAGCTCCTGGAGCGCATGTTCACGCACGTGCGACGGTGGCGCCACCTACCAGCTCCGGAAGTGCATGAGGAGTTACCGGTCTCTAAGCTATGGCTGCACGGGCACCAGCATCAGATACGATACGTGTAATAACGAGGTGATTCTAGTCATTTTAGATAATAACGTTAGATAGTATTGTTAGATAGTAATGTTAGATTATGTTAATAACCAATGCAAGAGAAGACAGCAAACACAAACCAAAGTAAATTTAAATGCGAATACTTGCATAATTAAAAAGAAATATTAAAGCATACAATCACAGATGGTTGATCTATATTATGGACAAATGAATTTCTTTCTCAGACTACTTACGTTTGATTTCTCCACCCAAAAGTTGTTATTTATTCCAATACACGATAGTTTAAAAAAAATTCACATTTTATATGGAACGTAGCTCTAAGTTATCTCGTCTTTGGAAAATATAAGTACTAGATCGAATTCCAATGTGGATCGACGAAAGGGATTTTGGAGATATAAAATTGAAATATGTGATGGTATGCCTTTAAAAAAAATGTATATTTTGCTTTCCTTTTTTAAATTGCGCTGATGTTCCAAAGCGTACGTGGTCCCGATTCGGTAATGTATATCTGAGATTCACGTCTACCTCTTTTTGGATACCGGGGGGATTCACTTTTTTAATACACATATTCAAACTTTACCAATGATATGACATGGCATTCCATAACGTCAGCTATTTTTACTTAAATTACACTCAGTGAGATGATTTAAAACTAGATGGCGTTGGAGTCACTTCCGTGGGCTGTATACTCCAAGGACCTGTTGGCGCCAGGGAGACGTGGAAAGGTCTATCCGATCCGAAATATGTGGTCGCAAAGTTTCTATCGGAATTCTGATAGCTCAGCATGACTTTCGTTTATGAATGAGATCAACTAGTTGCTCGCTGTACCAATCTGTGACCAATTACCCAGTCCAATTTCACGTTATTGTCCAGTGCATTGCAGAAATACTTAATCGAATGTAAGATTACATCTACTTAGCAGGGCTGTAAACTTACCGAGATCTAAACGTATCGACATTCAGACAAGTTTACGATTAGTTTGATGATTGATTGTAGCAGAACGATTTGACTGCTAATTTCGCCTCTGTTTGAATATTGATGTTAATAGTACCGTACTCCATGTACGTACCAGATACACTTAGCACATTTTAGTAGTTGGCATTTGGCCTTCATTCTGACGTTGAAAGTAGGCCTAAGTGTGTAATATACCATAGCTATACTGTATAAATAGGAATTGCCATTCTTACATAACGCCTCAACGTTGTTTATGTCAGGTGTGTGTGTGTGTGTGTGTGTGTGTGTGTGTGTTTCTGTGTGTGTTTCTGTGTTTATGTGTATGTATTCGCGTATGTGTGTGTTTGTGTACGCGCACGCAGAACACCTGGTAAGTGTTATGATATATTACAGAAAAAGATAGATCTAGTTTGTAATAATACAATTTATTTTTGTTAATCTTGTGGTGAATTACTAATACCAATTTCACATCAAACGCAGGCGTGTTCACCTGGATCACGTGACTTCCGGGAACAGCAGTGTGCTGCATACAACGACGACAGCTACGGCGGGAAGAGCTTTAGGTGGAAACCGTACACAGACCGGAAGAGCCCATGCGCCCTCTATTGCGTGCGATCAGGAACAAGAACTCTTGCACTGCTTGCACCCAAAGTTTTAGATGGTACAAGATGTAGAAGCAGTGCTCTGGACATGTGTATTAATGGTACATGCATGGTAAGCATTAAAGAAGCACCTTTTAATATAACTAGAACGTCTATAGAGTTTCGAAACGATAGCGGCAGTGTGACCGTACTGCTAAATATCCCTACTCCTGACTATACAGAAAATAAAAAAGGAAAATTATCACTTTGGTACGATATTATTGTATAACTGATAGTATAGTGTTCTTCATATACGAATACGGTACATATCGGTTTCAGTCAGTCGGGTGCGATCACAAGCTGGGATCAAAGCAGCACTTCGACGCCTGTGGGACATGTGGCGGGACCAACGCCTGCCTGAGCACCAAGGGGAGGTTCTTCTGGGTGGAGGCGGGCCTCTCCCATTGCTCCGCCTCCTGTGGTGTAGGTAACACACTTCCCTGCACTTCTTCCTACGTGTACACTGTAATGGGCGGGGCCAATCATGTACTCTGTATACCAAACACGAGGCCACTTAAACCACAACCCATCCCATCTTCGTAGTACTGATTAAATGCTAATCTTCAGAAATAACTTGTTTCGCATGCCTACATGTCCCTATGTCACGGTAGGAAGTAAATACGCTCGTTTCTTACTAGGAACAAGCACGGTTTAGGTCACGTAACTGATGATAAGCGATCACATATTCCTCCGATTTTCTTCGTGATAAAATGTTAATGTGATTTTCCATTTACATGTATATCATATTCCAAATAGTTATATGCCTACGGCATTTAGGTAGTGCACAGACCACAGAATGATGTAGGCCTACTAATAATTCATAAGATCTGCGATGATCGAACCATGTATGAGAATGTTTACACGAATATTACTGGACAATACCTTTTCTTAAATATATGTCAGCTGATGAAGACTTCATATCAGCTCTTCAATGGCCTCGTGCTTATCCCCATGCAATCAATGCATCAGTCATGCCTTCATTTATATCCGGTTTAGTGAACAAGTGAACTATAAAAAGTTGATATATTCGCGATCCCTCCAGTTTATAACGCTATCGCTCCGTATCGACCTGAGAATAAATAGTTGCTGTCAGAGTATTAACTATTGTCATTCATGTTTACCTCTGTTTGTATTCCAAATCGTATAATATTTGTAAGTCTAAGCTGTATGAAGTGACCCATAGTCGTGTTTATTATACGTCTATACGTACACAACGACCAGTTTCGTGGGAATGCTACAAGCCTACATTCACATACACGTGTACATTGTATGTACTGATTATAGTTTTTTAAGTATTTGTGATTAATGTATTCAAAAGAAAATAGCACTATTATTCCCGGTGCTTAAACTGGGTTGTTTATCTAGTCGTTATAGCCAGCCATTATATCTGGTCATTATACATTGTCATTTACCTGGTCATTTATATGGTCATTTACCTGGTCATCTATCTGGACATTTACCTGGTCATTATGCCCCGTCGATGTATTGCATTGTACAACTTCTATATTGCAAAGTCCAATCATCCGTGGATCGTAAAACGTCTACAACACATTAGGAGGATGTAAACAGTAGTCACGAGGCGGTGGGTTGCGGTTTAAAATATATGTCCACAGTCATTTAGTGAATGCAAGGCGAGCTGACTATAGTGGGAGAAAAGCCTGTTATGTCTTCTTGTTGTTACTATAATGTGCAAGCAAAGAGATAAATAGGAACGCTTGCCACAAACACCATTGATATTCCAAATGTATACCAACTCCCCCCCCTCTCTCTCTCTCTCTCTCTCTCTCTCTCTCTCTCTCTCTCTCTCTGTGTATGTGTGT